>VZRR01002992.1:26775-39095 GCA_013398015.1 Oreocharis arfaki
CAACACCATAAGCTGTGCATGTTTTTGTATTCATCATGGTTATTGTATTAACTGCAGAAAGCTTCTCCAAGTTGCTTGAAACCAGCTGATCTCCATAAGCACAAAGAAGCACAAAGCAACAGCAACAGGCTGAGGAACTTCAGTGGCCCTGTCAGAGCAACCACATGCCCCTCACCTGGCACCTCAGGGCTATCAGAGAAGGATCAATTGACAAATTGTCCTGCAGCAACACCGATCACAATGGAAAAGGCTCTTCACAGACCAGCTGTTGTTCCTGCCTACCACTTTTCAGATAAAAGACAGCTTTGTTAGTAATTTTTCTTTTTTTAATTTTCTTTCTTCCCCTCCAGGTTTTAAAAATGCCAGTATTACTTAATTCAAGAAAAACTGCAAATCAACTGACAGGATGGATAGTCATGATAAAATTCTGCTTGAAAGTGTATTTCTATAGAAAAGCAGAAGTTTGACAAAAAAAATTTACCAAATTCAGAATGTGGGGAAATTTTAATTAGCTTTGACACAAAGAAACGTTTGTTATTATTCCATATTGTAGGATCGTCATATTAACACATTATATTTTCAATTCTTCTTTCTCCCATTACCCTTGCCGAAAGGTATACTTGGCTGTAATGGAATAACTTCCAAACTTCTAGAGATGCTAATCTTTCAGCTAAAACACATCTGTAACTAGATGCCATACTAAATATTATCTTAGAGGTTTAGCCACAAGTTAATAATCTCTGAAGGCACACAGCAGAAGCACACATGGATCAGCACAAGATCCACACATTTATCCTGCTTGAGTTCACGGGCTCCTCTTCAATTCATTTAGAAAAGGGAAGGTCAATTGAAGTATCTCCAAGTGAAGAATCTGATAAGAAAACAAGCCCCCCACATCACTACCAATGTTACCAGTCACAATACTGTCTCTGGAAAATACTAACAGGTCTCTCAGCTCTCCATATCCACTGGCGGGATTCATACCAAGTTACTTCTTATCAAAACATAGCTTATTCATAAAATGCCAACTTTGTATCTGAAAGATCATACAGTCAATAGAGCCAATTTAATATCATAAACATGTTCCAAAATTATTATATAAATTACTCCAGACACAAACTAATAGAGTAGAGGAAAATAAAGACAGCCAAGCTCAAATTTTCACCATATGAGCAGGTCATCCACTAAATATATGTATAGATAAAGCAAGAATTTTCAGTGTTATTAAGCTGAATGCAAATGATGATAGAATTCAGAAGGATTAGTACTCTCTCTTTAGACAGTTTCAAAATTATCAGTTTTTCTTAATGCTTCTTCTGAATGCATAAAAAGTAACATCTTCGGTGCCATGGGAGAAATTAATTACAAAAAAGGTAAGAAGATAAGAAGAGACATGATGAATCAGTAATCTGATGTGCTTCATGATGATCTACCTTGCTCTGTAGTATAAAATCTATGGTCAAGGACTCTGCAAAATCCAATAGAAGAAAAAAAGATTTAAAATATCTAATTAAACCCCATTTTGGAACAAAATTATATTATATTACATTGTGGTTATTTCTTACTAGAACCAAAGGCAATGTGTTTTATTTACAACAACAATTAGAATAAAACCGCACGTCTTGATTCTCATGTACTTCCCTTTGACAGCCATGTGAACCACTAAAACTGTCACCCAAAAACTTGCAAGAAAAGCTTCCAATTAGGATTACTAGGTTTTATACATACACTAGGCATGTATAAATGAAGTTTCATGGAATAAAAAAGTAGACAGGAAAAGGTCTTCTGGGTTGTCCAAAAGAAAAGCAGTGGCAGCAGCTATTTTCAAGAGGACAGTCAGTGCAAAGCATAACAAGTCCTTCAATAAAAGGAAAAGAGAAGTCATAGTAGGCACCTTTCTGACAGCTAAAGGGTTTGAGTTCATTATCAGCTTTGCAGGACGTGCAGTCCTAACAGAGTTCAGATATGGCTTCTCACAACCAACAACTTCTTCTTTCATTGATGGGCTTCAACAACTTAAAAATCAAGCAAACAAACAAAACCTGCAAAACCAAACAAAAACAAGCAAACAAAGAAACAAAAACAAACTCTCAAAACCCCCATCACCCTGCATATTACACTACTACTACATTTCTAGGAACAAGCCAAAATTATTCTTTTGCATTTTGACTCCATCAGATCATTTTTGCTTCCTTCTCAGCACAAGAATGGCAATTAAAAAATTAATCCTATCAACTCCATATGACCAAAGTTCTCCCACTCTGATGTTGAACTTCAGTGTCAGCAAAATCAAGACAATGAAGTTCAAATCTCATATTCATTTCATGCTTGTTTTCTTGCCTGAAAATATCTGCTAAGATGCCAACTAATGAGTATCTCATACTGAATTTTATCATGAAGACACCTTTGTTCTAGAGGGTGTCTTAAGGTAACAGAGAGGTTATTTTTTACTTGATGGAAATGCATGGAGAGGAAAGTAATTCTTTTTCCTTAGAGAAAGAGATAAGAATAAATCAATATTACAGTAGGTAAAACTATTACAGTGAATTATAAAATTTTTCTACTTTGTACAATTCAGCATAAGAACTGACAGTTACATGCTTTACTGAAAAGGAGGATATACTGACATGTACATAATGTACTGGGGGAGAATCTTGACCTATATTTAAAATGGGCACATTCAGTTTCTAGGAATTTGGAAAACCAAGCGAAGTAAAAGGTTTTCGCATTACTATGTACAGGCAGAATCAAGACCTTTGGAATAAGCTGATCTGATTTAAGCCTATAGGGGTTTTCATCCTAATCTGAAACAATTAATACAAATGCGTTTAATTTAATACATGATATTAGAAGAGCACTAAAAATACAGGTTACTCTGTCAGAAAAACAATGACCAAAATATGTAACCAAGCAATTGATTCTAGTAGGTTACTATGAACTGATACTGAAACAAAATGAGAGAGAGATGTGGAAAAAATAATGCATACACAGAGAATCAAGACTGGTTCAAAGCACATGGAAACAGAGAAATTACTATTATGGGAATTCTTGCTTGCCCCATAAGAAATCGACTCTAAGTGTGATTTTTTTTCTAGTACATTTCCTGAATAAATCAACCTTCTAAAAATCAGCTTTGGACTACTGCCACACTCTCATTTATTTGCTGACTTTTCATACTCAGCACTTCGATAAGACCTAATACCTATTTACAATACAGGAATTTAAAAAGATGGACAGATATTTAAAAAGTCACTCAAGAAAAATAGTTTAGTCTTTAATGAAAAGTAAGGCTGCTCTAGAGTCAATGTAAAATGACTGACACTAGGGGCCAGATTCAAAGCAAAGGTCAGTCTTTTAAATTTTGTTTTTATCTCTTTAATTCTCAAAATACAGATGTCTCATAATGTCTGACTGGATACATAAGATTTTAATCCATTTAGCAAAATTAAAGAGAAATATTTTGATGAAGATAATTAAAGAGCAAAAAGAAATAATTTTGCTAATATTTTTATGTATATAAACATTTTAAAAATATTTATATAAACAGCTGAAACATGGATTTCTAGAGACAGAGGAATGGTTCAAAGAGCCAAAGAAGATCTAGACTCGAAATCTGAGTGACCACTGCGTAAGACAACCAAGAAAAGACCCTGAGTCCCGCATCCCTTTTAGACCCTTTGGGGCGGGCTACAGAGCTGTCTTCTCAGACTCTTAGGAAGGTTTGTTTGTTTTCCTCTGCTCTCATTCCAAGCTAGCAGGAACACCAGCCAACTCTCCTCTAAAAAACATGTACTCAAAACTACTGAGACATCAAGGCACAGAAAATATAGTTTCTCTTTCAAGCACAGTGCCATAGTTCCAGTGATCTTTCAGATGAGATACATCTAAGCAAATATGATAGCTGCTTCCATTAAGCCAATGGGCACAAATTCCAAGTATATATGAACAGACTGTGATGTAGCTGATATCTTATTATGTATCCCTTTCCTAAGCCAGTAAAAATTCTTTATTGCTAAGTGTATGACAGACTGGGATTTTGAAAACTCATTTGATTATACAGTGAAAATTCCTCATCACCAAAGGCAAGCATGCTCTACACAAAAAGAAATGTCATGGTCTCCTAATAGCTAAACACAAATCTTCTGAACTTTTCATCATGTAGGGAAGTCTTATGATGCTTCTGAAGCTCATTAAATTGAAACTCCTACAGAGAGCAACCTCTGGGCATGTTGGCTAAACTGTACAGGTTTTAACTGTGTTTCTTCCTGAAGTGTCAAAAGTTACTTACATAACACTCCTATTACTTAAAAAAACCCACAAAACAAACTATCAAAAATCACAACCTCAAATAAGCAAACAAAAAAGAAAAGCCAAAACACAAATAAAACAGAAAGCCACTGTAACCTCAGCAGAACAACTATTTTTCTTTGCCTTCCCTGTATGCATCATGCAACCTCACAGAATAATGGATGCACTCGGAGCTGCTGGTGTTAAGACACATCGTTAACCACTGCCAATTATCTTCATTTCCACTAGAGGGGATGGGAGTTGAAAGCAGCTGATACTGCAAAAGACTGAAAGTTTAAATTAGGCATAAATTGCAATGCAGTAGACAGAAATTGCCGTCCTAACAGTCTTAATAAATACTGGCGTGTACTGAAGTGCTTGCTACCCACTGCCTTCCACAACGCAAACAGCCTGGCACTCCCTGGTTGTCATGGAAACCACAGGATGCTCCCATTTTAAATTCTGCTGCAGTGCTGAGGCATCATTTCCACTGCACAACGACACATGCTTATTATCGAAGAATTCTGCTACCACATCATCACATTGCAAGGTCACAAAAATAAGGAAATTTACAGCACACAAAAATTCTGTTCAATTTTCAAGTGTCTGCCTTACAAATACTAGTGTTAGACACAGAGTCCTATGAATAGAAAAAGTGCCATCAACATTCTAGATGAAAAACCCCCACATATCATTCCTTCTTTTCTTTTCTGTGGGGAAAGAAAAGCTATTTTCAGTTGTTTAATACATAAGATTTTGTGAACTTAAATGTTCTATACTACCTGTACAGTGTCATTCTTGCACACTTGGAAGAAAACCAACAAGATAATTTGCAAAATACTTCGCAGAAAGTTACTAAAAGTGGTAATGAAAAAAAAGAACACGTGCTTATTCTATGAGACCTGTGAAACCCAGATATGCAATAGCCAGCTTGTCACATATTCTGTGGTCGTGAACTGCTATGCCCATGACTGCTTTAACAGAAAGGTTGAGCTCCAAGCATAATATCATCTTAGCATGGCAAAACAGAGATCTGTGGTCAGTGTACACCTTCTTGCCACCATATGTACATCATCTTGCCAGTGTACACCATTCATCAGCCATGTCAATATTTATATGATTTTCTATAGCAAATTTAGGCCACATCCGATTGCAGTAATGATTTAGCATGAAAAAAAGCATGCTTTTCTCTGGAAGTATTTCTAAAGTGTCATGCATTGTAATTTCTAGTCTTACATAGATATAAAACCCACTTCTGCTACCAAGGGCTAAAATTTCCCTTGCTCTTTTAGACAAAAATATAAATATATGTGAGGATGTGATTATAGGTTTATCAGGGCTTTAATTACTTGAACAAGTGGACTGAAATACGTAGCATGAATACAACCTTGAATAACAAAAGCACTGCAGATTTTCTCAGTCCTCCTCAACAATTTAATTTTTCAACATCTCAACATACAGATTAGATGCATAAAATTATTTACTGTTTCCAATCTATCCCTCCACTCCTAGTGTGACTTTAATTCCCCAAAACAGTATAATTGAGCTCAAAACATCAAACATTACTATTTTTACTAATTTGACATGTTTTATCATCCCTGCAGCTTCAAAGATACCTCAGGTGCTTGCTGCTTCTCTCGAGCTCCTGTGCTGTCCCATGTTAGAAGCCACTTTCCATTATAACCCTTTGATGATGTTCCTCAGAGATTAGGGAAAAATCGCCAGACACTGTCTACTTAAACCACCTCATTGAAAAATCTAACACTGATCTTCTATACCAAAAATGCAGCATGATTTTAAAAAATCAAGAAAAAAATTGGCTAATTTTAATTACCTTCTTGGTGCACGAAAAGAGTTAAATTCCTCAGAACAGCAATCAAAAAACAAACAAACAAACAAACAAAATTAAAAAAAAAAAAAAGTGGGGATGGTACTTTCACGTTCATAGTAAAACATGAAGCAAATGGATGTGAGTCCTAAAACAGCCCCATCTTCAGAAGCTTGTTGCCTCCAACCAGAGATTTAAATCCTCCTTTCTAAAAACACATTTTAAAATTCATTCAGAAGCTGTTTTACGGAGGTTCATATGCTTACTCAAATGGTGAAAATTCTGGGATCAGGTCCATTATTCAAAGAAATTTTAACAAAGTAGATATTCTACCCCCACATCTAAGGGAAGAGTTTTAACTTGGACATGATATTTGCTATGGTGAGAGTCCTTTTTACTCTGTGATTCATTTATATGTGACAGAGGTAGAATTTTTTGAGCAGCACTCACTAAACAGAGGTCTCCCAGTATTTTTACTGTTAATTTGCATAAAATTATCTGAAAATTATAGCATAATCCGAAGACAACCATCTTTACACAACCAGTGATTCAATGCAAGTTTTTTTTAAAAGTTCAGTCTTACCTATCCCAGTTCTAAAAAGGTATAAATGCACAAGCAAAGAAATAAAATCTCCCATTTCCTGCGGAGGTGGCTGATAGGACAAAACACTCTATCACAAGTTCAAATATTGGATTTGCTGCTAATCCCTGCAATATACAAGGACTGCCCTGGCTCAATCAAATGCAGTTTGAAAAGTCATTGAAACTGCTTGCCCATCAGAGAACGACTCACCAAATGCCAAGGCTCTGAAAACCCATCTGCAATCAGCAAAAGATTAAGTACAAAGATCCACCTGCTACAGGTACATGGGGGACAAAAGGGTCTCCCAGGATAACAGCTCAATTTTTCCTCACTATCCTCTTCCCAATACACTCCCTCACACCGAAGCACTCTGTCCATTTGTCAGGTAACTGTTGAGAAAAAGCTGGTTTTCAGAGTAGAAAAGCCTCACTTGTTTCTCCAATGTGGAAGATCAAAAATTATGGTTCAAAATTGTCCATTCCAATAACAGTGAGACTGGATAATGAATATTAAATAAATAAGGATAATTTCTATTAAAAAGCAACTTAAATAAACATGGAACAGAGATTAGCCTCCAAATTTTCTACAATGAATCCCTTTTTAAATGAATTATTATATCTTTAGTCTACTACATATTTTTTTATTTTTAGAAACATGCTAGAACCTGAAAATATATTCCAACAATAGTTGTGTTCTGACACCCAAGACAAAGTATTTTCCCTGTCATTTTCTAAAGCAAACGACAGTAAGAGTGATTCTGTAGTCACTGCTCATGGGATAATTTCTATAAGAGAACTACAAAAAATTATGTTCTTCTATGACTGTAAATTTATTTGGTTATGTATGCTCTAATTATTTTTAAAACTCTGCATAAGAATGTGGTGTTCACAGCTTTAAATGGGGAAAAACACTCAAAACTTATTATGCATTCAGTGTTGGGTATTCACTAAAACAAGAAGGTGTCCCTGCAAATCTCAAACTCCCAAATGATCTTTGAGATGTTATGTGAAATACTCACTGGTACTGAACCAACATCTCAATTCGTGGCCCAATTGATCACTGTTTCTATTGTGAGATTTCAAGTGTAAATAATTCACTTAAAGGCTAACTACAGGCTTCCTTTGTCTACATGTTTTTGTCTGTGAGAATAAAATACAATTTGAAAACATAATGCATTTCAGAGTGCCTTCTGAAGGCCTTTATCTTCAATTATTAAATAATAATGCAAAGGTCAAAAAACCCCCCATATCTATGCAAGTGGAAATGTCCTACTGGACTACTCCTCTAATGTATAACAGTCCCAAGAGTTAGAAACCAGTTATCTAATTAGGTAATCACCAGTGGAGCAGTTTATCTTAAGGTGTCTTTATTTAAAGATGCTCTTTGTCAGCCTCTTAAATTTACATACCTTCGAGAACTTCCACATGTAAAGCACATCATACCTGCAGAGACTCTGAAAGTAGCTGCCAGCTAGCAAGACATCAGTAAGGACAATTTTGCATGCATTTCAGACTACTTGAGAAACAGCACAATGATTTCAAAAGTTTAGGAATGCCAGAATACAAATATCTCCTATTTTTAGCTGAGACAATAGGCATTGTCAAGAATTTTTAGGTTTTATTCCTTTCTTTCAAAAATACTCATCCTCACTCTAGGGTTTCTATAGCACCATCATTATCACATAATAGAACAGGTATACTCTGATCCCTTAAATCATTCCTCCATATATTTTTCTGTAAAACAGTGTGAAAGAAGCAGACAAACCACAGCTGTTCAGTTCATCCTCAGCTTCTCTTTAAAAGGAAGAGTGTGTTTCTCTAAAGGTGCCAGATGCATGGCACCAATCCTGCTATGAACATGGGCCCCTGTGGAAGCAGAACAGCCTAAGATGACTTTTGCTTACCCTGACTGTTGGCCCTCAGAACTGTATCAAACTCAACAGGCATGTTCATGGACAGAGAGATAATCTGAAGCAAACTTTAATACCTGCAACTTCTCAATTTTATTTCGCCTGGCCATTCAGCAAAACGCTGCATAAGCTACCAAAGTCTAGGGCATAGAGTTGTCCTGAGACTAGTCAGCTTCACAGATCCCTTCTGCCTCTGCGACCTGTGCACACTCTCCATCGCAACATAATATTGGCTGGCCATACCTCCCTAATACTTTACCTGCTTTCCTCAACCAAAATGTCCTATCTCTACTGTCTAGAAAGAGGGGAAATCTAAAAAAACCAACACTTCCTAGAAGAACTTTGCCTCCCAGAGGAAACAGATGGAGATCGAAATCTAGATATGAGCTGTGACGATAATTGTAGCAAAGTGTTAAGTTTCGTTATGCAGAATCCTGCACAGAATTTACAAGCCTCTATTGATCGAATGCTTTATAGGAGCTGTACACAAATTCCCTCTCACCAAGAAAGAAGTAATCATTCAGTATCTCCTGTTTCCCAGAAAATGATGTCCCAGAAAAAAAGATTTCTTTCCTCAGCTGCGTAGGTCTCCTCAAGGCCAACAACACAAGCCAGAGTAACCATAAGGTCTCAACTGCATTGTCACCTCCCACCTGAAGAACTAGCTTTATTTATCCAACAGAACAAAAATAAGTAATCAATTTTCAAGTGAGACTTAGAGATTATGTACATGTTTTTTTACATTAACAAGTGTTGGTGTGCCTAAGATAAAGATTTAAATATCTTATGGTGAAAATTACTACATGGAATCAATGGTATATGATAATCCTATGGAAGAAGCTGGTACTAATTCCTTGCCCTGTGCAACTTATTAAATCATGTCCCGTCAAAAACTCCAAAATCTTTTTTCAGATTGTGGCTAGTCTGGATCTGTATGTCACTCAAGCCAAAGTTATACAAAAAGAATCCATTGCTTCATTCTTCCTTCTCTTTCTAAAACAATATTTAACTATAATGATATATACATTTTACAAAAATTTGCCAAATATGCACTCAACTGTCCTGCATTCTTTTCTAAAAATCACTGTGAAGTAAAAGACTATTTAAAAGACCTTAACAATTTACCTTCCATAAATAAAACAAACATCCTGTACTTTGACAGATCTGCATACAGAGTTGTATATAATTATTAAATAATAACTGGCAAATTTTTCTATTACATGTAAGCAATGACTGAAAAATCCCACAAAATAATGAGGTAGGTCAGTTTAGATGGCATCACAACAAAAGATGTAATATTTATAGGAAAAATAATCCCTAGAGTTCATAAATTAAGTATTCCCAATGACTTTCAAGTAAATAAGAAACAATGCAGCAATAATTATTAATTAAGTTATTAGAAGGTTAATTTCCTAGACTTTGATGTCAGTCATAGTAAACAGTAGTTATTTACTAAAACAATAATATTAAGATCTGTGCCTTGAAATTGTAACAGTGCGAAGTTTTGCAGAATTAAGGTTTCCAATACATCAGTACAATCGCAACTATAAAAAATACATATAAAAAGTAGGCTCTGTAACTCCAAATAGCAGA
Organism: Oreocharis arfaki; assembly: GCA_013398015.1. Classification (NCBI taxonomy): domain Eukaryota; kingdom Metazoa; phylum Chordata; class Aves; order Passeriformes; family Paramythiidae; genus Oreocharis; species Oreocharis arfaki. The sequence continues at coordinate 36,976 of VZRR01002992.1, forward strand.
CTGCTGATGAAACTAGTTTTGGGTGCTGTCAACAACAAACTACATTTCTCTTTGAAAATTGCTTCCATGCTGTATCATGCTCTGCATAATAATGGGCTGAGTTTTAGGTGAGAATGCAGAGATGCAGAAACAGCTTGAAGTTCTTTTCCTAACCAAAGAAATTGTGATTACTATTACTAAGGAAGAAAACAAAAGATTGGCAGAATTCAGTGTTAAAAGGCACGTTGCACTATAAAACTCTTGCATAGTGTACAATCATTCATATATAGCTATTGTTCAGAATATTTTAAAATACATATGCGAAGGGAAAATTTAGTAATTTAATAATTTTTTAAAAATGCAACTATTGTCTCAGTCATATCACTTTGCATCTATGCTCAGTAAAAAGAGGGAGAAGGTTTGACTTGCAATTCTGCATATAATTCATTTTTTCCAAAGCTAGCTTATGGGAGAATAATCAATAAATACATTTTGAAAAATAGCAAAAACCACCTGAGAGTATGACTGCAAACAAACAGAACGTTTCAGATATGTATTTTTGGCCAATCTCACTGGTAAAGGTGTTCATCTGGTTTCCCAGCTCCTTCTCTGACACTATAAAACTCACAGTACAGCCATGTCTTCCAGTGACAAAATAGGTCATAAAAATTCACCAATGCACTTAAATTTTAATTTTAGCATGATTAATTTAACATTAGGTTTGTGCTGTAATTTGTTTAAAATTAAAAATCTGTGTTCCCATATACAGCATTAGATACTGCAGTGAGTTTACTTACTGGAAACTTGATGCCAAAGGTGCATTACTACACTTCAGCTTCCCAAAGTCACATTCAAAATTTAACATGTATAAAATCTGAAAACAGGAAATCTAAATCCATTGAATCTCGTAAACTATGATCCCACCCTTCTGTAGCTAACCTTTTTTGTACAGTTGTAGCTCTGTACAAAAATAGGCCTTTTGTTGCCCAGGAAAGCCGCAACTAGCTTTTTAGAAAAAAAACAAACAACAACAACAAAAACCAACCAAAAAAACCAACCAAATTTGTTGTATTTATCAGACTCTTTTAACAGGAAACAACATAATGATAAACTGCATCATTCTTAATCATAACATGCTGAAAAAATACCATATTCTTTTTGGGAACTACTTACAAACCTACAATACAAAAAAAGGACAAGCTTATTGCAGTAAAACAATGGAACATATCCTAATGTAGTTCATCATTTATCTTAAAAAAGATCCTTCTAAACTGCTTTGGGTTATGAAAAAAACCAACACATTTAAAAACAATCATCTCTGGACATACATCAAACCCATTAGTACGTGACAGCCATACAGCATCTTCCATCCGAGGCGCTCATTACTGATGCCCATACGAAACAGACTGTTTTGCTATTCACATCCCATTACTTGATAAATACAAAATCCAAAATCATCTGAGTGATGGGGGGAATCCAGAAGCCCTGAACACCAGTTTTGGAAGGTAATTAAAAGATATTCTTCTCCCAAATCTGTTACACTTCAAGTAGTTTCACACATTCTTTATACATCAAGTAACATTTTTTTTTAATTTCAAAAATAAATAATTATAGAAAAAATAAAGAAGCCATAAGTGGAAAAGAAATTTTTACATTTCTGTGTTTTAACCTATAAATTTAACCTTCAAGTGTCCTTCCAACTTTTTTTTAAACAAAAGAAAAACTAGTTTTCATCTAATTACACCTCAGCTATTCAAAAGAAAAAAAAAACCTGCAGACATTTAAAAAAAAACATATTGTTGGTTTAAAAAATAAAAACAAACACCAACACTTGTTAGTTTAAATTACTCAAAGATTTCATATTATATTGACAGGCCTAATGTCACACTGCAGTGGCAGAAGATCAAGAGTCTAATACATCTTCTGAGTCACTAATTTAAAGCAGCTAAGTTGATTTCTTAACATTGCCTTTAAATTTTTCATCTAATTTGTGAAATCTTGTAGAGACAATGGAGGGGATAGGAGGAAGAAAAGGCTGCTCCAGCTTTAGACTGCCAAGCATAACACATATGATTAACTAGAAAACAGATTTCCATATTCTGATGTTCCAAAAGCCACCTTTAAAGAGAAAAAAAAAAAAA
>VZRR01002992.1:39101-74416 GCA_013398015.1 Oreocharis arfaki
AAAAAAAAAAAAAAAAAAAAAAAAAAGGCAGGACAAAACTTTATTTATACAAAAAGTATACACTTTTCTTAAAGAGCTGTCTTATGAAATGTCTTTGACATAACTTGCTGCAGTCATCCTCAGATCACCACTGAGAGCCCTAACATGTCAAAATATGCAACCTCACAAAATATGTGTGTGTGTCCTTGATGGGGACTGCTTGACACAGCCCAGCACATTCTCGCACAGTTTAATGTAGGACACACCCAAGTAAGATATACATCATCTGCAAATCTAGAGAATTTCTGAACTAGGGTTTTTCTTGAGCAACTTAGACGCAATCACTTGTTTTTTCAACAGGGAGGGGATTCTCATAAACTGGAAAGCTACTGGGCTTTAAGGGATCTCATGTTCCTCATTAATTTCACATTTTCAATTTGTTGAACATGCCTTTTAGAAATCTAAGGTTTTGCCTGGAGTTGCCTCTAGCTGCAAAATGTCTTAAAAAGCTGTCTTATTGTTACAATTATTAGTTGTATTTGGAGCAATTAAGTTGTGTACTTTAGAGATAGTAGATTTATGGTAACAAATGTGATGTAGTGCACAAGTTTTACAGTTATATGTCATTATTGAATAAATATGGTATAGTAATTGTGGCTTCCATCTAAAATACTACCAGCTTTTTACAGTCTATGCTAAGGAAAAGATTGTTCCCTTGAACTCTGGACTATATTGTTTGCTGTTAAAAACTTCACTTTTACAAACAGTCTCAGTGGCTAGCACATAGCTGTACACATAAATATTCAATTATGCCTCTAGAGTGGATAAAATTAAAAGTAAATCCTTTACAGACCTTCTGCCCTTCAGCTAAATCTTCCAGGTTTAGAATAGATTTATATACTTCATCTGTCTCTAGCTAGGCAGACTCTTCTCTTGAAAACATTTAGGGAAAAAAAGTCACACAGTGATGACTTGATACGTCTAAACCTTTTCCTCTATTCAGAGAATTCATACTTGATAGCATTAGTGAAACCTTTCAACAAAAACAAGCAAACCCTAATCCCTGTGCTGAATCAGTGGCTATTAATGGTTTCCAAACCCATTAGAGGATATTATGATATTTTAATGCTTCAGGGGCTGAAGGAAGCCTTTCCTGAATTGTTTTCACTGGGTAATGTTGCACTTGACCTTTTGTGTCCTACTGTATAAAACTTTTATTTTTAGCCCTTCAAATCTTAAAGAAAATTTTTCTTGTTGACATTATTAGAACTGTGTAATATTAAAATCCTTTTATAGTGAACTTTATCCTTTATGGTCATTAAAAATACAGACATTCTCAAAGCACACATCTACATATGCAAGGAGTCATACTTCTCCTTTCTATTATAGTGACTTAGGAAGTGCCCCCAAGAAGTAGAGAATTTTTTTTTTTTTATTATGCAGAAACTTGCACTGCACATCCAATTTTTTAAGCAATTTCTTTTGAATTGGCATTACATTATGAAATCTTAAATTTTCAAGACTTCCGAAAACATATGAAGTTATCAGTGTTGGAGTACACAATCTATTTATAAAGCAGGGAAGTTCAGAAAAACAGGGGTTCAAATTCCTTGTGAACTGGAAGAAACAGCTTTTTGTACAGTACCTCCACAATTCTGAAAGATCATGACATATGGGTTACTAATATATTATATATATTTGTATATATAATATCAAGAACTGGTAACAGATTATGTAGTCGTTGCAGAAGATACCTATTGCCATTTTGCTGCATCTCTAAGCCACCATAATTCAGTTAATGCCAACAAATACATAGCCAATATCAAACACTTAACAAAATCTACTTTCTACTATTTGCGTAACTGATATTTTCATTATTAAAAGAATTTTGTAATATATTATGCTCTGAAAATGTGATAATATTCTGAAACAGATGTTTAAGAAGGAAAAGAGCAACTACTGAACTATAGAGTTTACATGACTGAGCTTGCACGAGTATTATTCTGAATATTATTTCAAGTTCCGATACAGAAGAGTATCCAAGTTTGATAGGAACAAAAGGATGTCAGTCGTATTTAAAAGAAACACGGCTTCATGTATCTGTATAGATTTTCTTCACTCCTTTCTCTTTCAATCTATCTATACATATATATTTGTGCCTTGACTGACATGGAAAGGAATGGGAAAAACAGTTCTCATTATAAAACAGTTTGAATTGAAGAACAGCTTCCAAGAATCCTATGGACTAACATTGTTTCAGGCATTATACTGCAAGCTGCCCAATGTCTCTAAAAGATTTTCCACATTCTGTTGTGTTCCACGGTGGGCAACTGCGATGTGGCACTGTACCCCCACTTACTGATCGCTTCCTGCCCTCTCCATGGGGTCTCCCTCCTTCCCCTGCCCCTAGTCCTGGCCACTCCTCGAGTTCTCCCTATTGGTTCCTGTATCCCAACTCCGCCCATGTACTGCCCCTGTGCCCTGAAACCATTTGCCCATGTGCTCTCCCCGCCCCCCTCAGGTAAACTGAGGCTCCAGGCCATGTGGCTCTCGCTCTCTCTCTCTCTCTGCCTCTGGGAGCAGCCTGCTCCTGTCTCCTCTCCTCTGCCTTTGGGGGCCAGCCCGTGTGCTGGCCTCAGGCTTTGGGGAGGCAGCATGGAATAAAGACCTTTGCAGTGCCATGAGGAGAGCCTTCTCACCTCCTTTGCCATCACTGAAGTTGCAGGCTGGCAGCTGGAGCAGCAGTGCGGGGCGTCCGAGATGGACTGCAGGAGGGCAGAGAATCCCTGCCTTGTCCCAAGAAGCCCCCGCTGCGCTCCCAGGGAAAGCTGCAGCAGCTAAGCAACACCCAGCACTGCAACACTGCAAGGAGTTCTTTTACTAATGGATGGTTGGGAACAAAATGAAACCAAGCAAGGCAAACCTTGTATCTGAGAACCATTTATTGATAATGAAAATGAGAAGGAAAATGAGTTGCTGGAGCGAAAGAGGGCAAGAAGAGACAGAAAAGAAGAAAGAAAAATGGGAAAGGACGGGGGGAGAGGAGAGAGAGAGGGGACAGAGAGGAAAAGAGGGCATTACGACCAGCGAGTCAGGGGTGTTGGCTTCCAGGAAGCAGGGGATGTGCACACTGCCTGCCTGTGGAGGGCCTGGGAAGAGAGGCTGTGCGGTTCCCGGAGGGGCACAGCTCCACAGGTGTGTCTCTCGTGGCAATGTCACCGGACGCGCGGTGAGTGGGTGCTCGGACAGGAAGACCAGGACCCTGGACTGGGTCACTGTGACCAGCTGGGTCAGGGCAGCAGGTCTGGCAGTGATGGCTGGATCGGGGTGGCAGGGTTGGAAGCAGGTGGCCCAGGCAAGGAGGCAGGGTGAAGTGATAAAGCAGTGGTCAGGGGCAAAGGAAGGCAGGACAGGTGTGAGAGCAAGCTAGGGAGGGCAGGAGAGCCAGAGCAGGCAGGCTGGGGCTGGGGCAAAGGAGGGGCTGAGCGGGCCAGCAAACGAACAGGAACTAACACCGAGCAGTAGAACAGTAGCGAGTCCCCTGGTGAGCCTCAACGAGCAGCAAACAGTAGTGAGCCTCCATGAGCAGCATTGCAGTTGGTTTTTACAACCCCTCCCAGAGCCTGCCCACTAACAGGGAACCACTGGTCCAGTCCAACCTTCCTGTGCCGTCCATTGGCGGAGAGCTCTTCAAGACTTGACTGGAGAAGTCCCCCCACAGTGTCTCCCACCGCCTGCCTCGTGGGGTGTTGCCAGGTGAAGTCTCCCCAGAGATGAGGCTTCCCCCCATCCTGGCTGCCCCCTGCAAATGGCAGGTGTATGCTCCCTCCCCCACATGCCTCTGACAGCCCTGACAACTGGAGTTGAGGTGATCTAAAATGGCTGAATTCAACCTCACACCTTCTTACCAAGAGATTATACCCCCTTTCCTCGAAACTACACAGAAATTATTTTCTTTCCCCATATCAAGTTTATTAGATTCGAATTACTACACCATTTTCCACCCTCACACTTCAATCTTAGGCTACACAGTCAGACTACTGTGTCTCCGAATAAATACTTGGGTACAGTGAGCTGTAATACCTGGGTTCAGGAGCCAAAGAAGAAAGGGTGTGCACAGTGACCTAAGACCTCTGCTGCAGCTGGATGAGGTTAATTTGTGTCAAGTTGCCATTTTGGGTTTGATGATAGATGGCTGCTACCACTGCCGCACTCTACATATAACACATCTGATATCAAAACAGAATGAGGTGTAGCATTCTAGAAATACATAAAATAGAATAACTTAAAGCACAACATCATTCTCTGACTCATTCTAACACCTAGCCTACTTCACCATCGTAACAGATGACAGGTAATGTTGACATTGACATTTTTGTAATAAGCAGGACCAATTTTATCAAAATATTTATTTTATACTGCTCTTCATTGTTTCTTGTTCTCATTACTAAATGTATCATGATTTAGAAACAAAAGATTTATGCATTTATTCATTTATGTAAAGACAAGAAGAAGTGCCTTGAAACCCAAAATACAGCAAAATATTTTTTATATTGGGAGAACTCCGAGGTGTCAAAAGTTAAGCAGTTAGATGAGAGTTTAACACATGCCCAACAAGAGCAGTCATTTTACAATCCAAACTTCCTTCTCTAATTGCCTCTCTTGATGATTATGTTGATAAAACTATCCTTAGTAACTAAGCATCAGCCTAATGGGAATCCTACAGAGTTAATGAATGGCCTTCTCCTTGTGTTACTATATAATAAACTCATCTAAGTTCATTTTGCCATTCTGACAGACCAATGGAGAGCTGATGGTATGGGGCTTGAGGTACTGCTAAAAAAGTAGAGTTTTCATCTGACTGCAGAGAGAGATGGGGCATAATTCCATTTGAGGCACATTGCAAAAGTTTTCATATTAGTAAAAGAAAACCAAGTCCACAAAGAGCAAATGAACAAAACCCCCACATCTCCTGATGATTCCTGGATATTCAATGAGCTTCAAAACCAGCATACTGCATTATGTTTCCAGTACTTGTTGTATGCAACATCATTATCTTGAAGTAAATGTGAATTTGTTTTCATTAAATTCCTAAAATTTTATATGGTATAATGAAACCACATATGTAAACAACTCAGAATTCCTCCAGAAAATTTCAGGAATAAATAAGGGAAGCACTACACTACCTAGAGACCACAATGAATACCAAATACCTCAACATTTCTTTAATTTGATAAGAAATATTAATAGGATGTACACAGACAATTTACTGTGGAGTACTGAAAGAGAATAATATGTGCAAAAAAAGTTCTCTTTTACTAGCAGGAGATTGCTAGGGCTTCCAAAACAGTTCTATACAGGAATAGTATTTTATATTTAATGGGCAAAAAAAAAATTATACTGGGTCTTCCATTTTCCTGCCTGTGAAGAGACAGGAAGGTGGCCAATGGGGAAAAAGGGTTGGGAGAAGGCAAATCACTCAGAGATGAACAAGTACAAACCAGGGGTGAAGTTCATGTTTGCTGCCTACCTCTAATTAGAGCAACATTTCTTTGAAGACTTTTCTTTCTTCCTAGGACTAAACCTTTGTAAAGGGACATCAGTTTTGTGCTGGACAGTTATAACAGGCTTGAGGTGTCATTGCCAGCAAAAATGAAACTAAGATCCAAATACCAGTAATGGCATCAATTTTGGAGGTGTGCACCACCTTACGTGGTAAACTAATTGCTCAGTTTGTAATTATTCAAGGCAGGGTCTTGGATTTCAAAGGATTCAAATTACTGGAAAATAATCCGGGGAAATAATTCAGTCTTATTTCAAATGATGAAAAATTGATACAGAGAACTATTATTTTGTTGCTTTTCTTCTTAGGTATAATAACAAAAAACAGTGGACTCTTCCAGCATGATATGGACAGCATTTCTCTCTTCTTTCATTGTATTGATGCTGCTTACAATAAAAATAACTATAATGAGACAGTGCCTAGAAACTGAAGGATGCACAAACAACTGCAATCACTTTTCTACAAATGAAGGTTTTTTACAGCTTTCCTTTGTTCAAGTTAATATTGTCACTGCACTTTCTATAGAAAAGGAGATGCAGAGGAATGAACCATGCAGAAGAGTAAAAATAGGATGAATTAATTGGAAAAATTAGTTTTCCGTAACTTACAAAGATGACAGACATTCTTTACCTCAGAAGAGTGCTAGTTTGCTAGTTTCATATCATTTGCAAATACTTCACAACCATTTTGAAAAAGACAACTAACTATATGTAAAATGTTATGTCTGCTGCTGCTTAAGAAGGTGAGAAAGATGTTCCAGCTGACAGAAATATGACTACTAAGAGTAAAGACAAAAATAGCGTCTTTGAGCAGAATGATTGGGCAGGAGATTATTTTTTCCATTTTGGCATATGCACGATTATGCTCTTAAAAATATAACAATGAAACAAATAAGTGGATTACTTGGTTCTTCAAGATAGCATTGACCAGCTAAGTCACAGAAAACACCTCACAGATACATTTGAAACCAAAGACAGTGTTGAAATTAAGCATTAAATTAGCTGGCATTGTAAGAAAGTAGAGATAACAGAGAGAAAGACTTTAACATTGACAAATTGTCCTTGAGATATTTGCTGACAAGTTTCAACAGCAAAAAAGTTTCCTTGGTTCTTGCAAAAATGCTAACTGCATTTGTATACTTCCTGCCTCCAACCTGATTAACAGTACCACCTGTGATTTGCCTGTATCAGGGTAAACCCAGCCCAAAGGTTGGATTTTCTTTGTTGTGAGGTTCTGTTCTGTTTTTAAAGGGTTTTCAGTTGGGCGTAAAAGGGTTTTTGGTTGGAAGGGGGAGAGGGTGTTAGGGGTGGTGGCTATCAAATACTGTTACCAGCACAACAGTTTTTTAGTTTTGCATGTATAATTAAGGACATATACATATTTAATGACCTATATATTTTTCCCTCCAATATGCAGAAAATTGCTTCTTCTAGAAGTTCTGCTATTCATTGAGGTAAGTTCCACATGGCAAAATAACTCTTAGGTCAAAGCTTAATTCAGTTATGTAAAGTAAATTAAAAAAATAAGAACTGCAGTCTTTCCAAATGAATGAATAACAAAAGCAGAATGGCTTCTGTCATCTAGAGAAAAGTATAAAATTCTATTTGCCTTCAAACTTACACATTACATACAAAGAATAATTTATGCAACTTAATAATTTACGGCATAATAATGATTTGTAGAACTGAATCATTGATGAAGGAATGCTAGTCTTTAAAGGAATACTAAATGAGAACATTCGCTCCTGCATGCAGCATTTTCACCTTATTTACAGAATTAATACTAGAATCAAGCCTCCTTCTTAGACAGTAATTACCCCAGGAGAAGGCTCTTCTCAATAAATAAGAGGTTGTAACTGCCTGTAAAATAATGTCTACTTACACAACAAAATATATAATGTGCCATTGGTGTTTTCTTTTTCCTACTCCCCACTGTTAACCTCCTTCCCTTGTTACCATTAATGCTTCTTTTTCAGATTTCCTCTTTACACTGCACTCCCTGCATTCAGACAGTTTTAATGAAAGTATAATTTACTCTACTTTAGAAAAATAACTTTTCTTATGGCTTATTTGTGACTCAGTTCACCACAAGATCATATGCATCAGAAGCAGCAGAATGTAAAATTTCACTTGGGAGCATAGGCAAAATGTATGTGTTGGCATATACAGACATTGCACTGTGAACTTTATCTTTGATTAACAGGCAAAAAAGTAGAAAACATGCCTTGTTGTGGGATCGCCATCCCTGGGAGTGATCAAAAAATGTGTGTACATGGTAACTGGGGATATGATTCAGTGGTGAACAAGACTGTGCTGGGTTAATGGTTGGACTTGATAATCTTAGAGATCTTTTCCAACCTTAACAATTCTATGGTTCTGTGATTTGAAACCAATCTATTGGTTTGGAAATTTCTCTTAATTCTTGCTATGTAATCATTTATATGGATGAGAAAATGATAATGCTGTCATCAGCTGATAGATCTCCCCATATCCAAGGAATGGAAAGACATAAACAAGCAACAAACTCTTTCAGAATAGGATCTCTGTGTGTTTCATCCATCCTGTCCATTCTGTTTGGTTTTGTTTGTTCATTTGAGGGAAGACTATAAAGAGAAACTTAAAGGCAGTTGTTGCGATCCAGTTTAAACACAGAAGAGCAAAGAAAATTGTCTGTGTATAAACCGGAGAGAACTTTGAAGGTTCAAAATATACCCGGAAACAAGATTAAAAACAAACAAGGTTAGATGTTGGTGCCAAAAAATTGGTATGTTTTGTTTAATAGTAAAGGAGGCAAAGAGAAAGAAAGAGAAAAGAAAGAAAAAAAAAAAAAAAGAAAGAAAAAGAAAAANNNAAAAAAAAAAAAAAAAAAAAAAAAAAAAAAAAAAAAAAAGAAAGAAAAAGAAAGAAAGAAATAGACAAGGGTGGGGGGCCAGGGAGACGTGACAGGAGTTAGGTGGAAGCACGTCACCCATCCAAGGGTCCCAGCGACATCTCGTTGCTCCCCTCCATCTGGTCTTCTTGGCGGTGAGGGTCCCCCGTCGCCATGGCCATGCTGCGCCACGCCGCACCACACAGCCACACACCAAGGAGTATAGAATCCCATGGATTAATACACACTTTGGGCCAGGTGGGAACGCCCACATGCCTCCCTTGCAGGGGGGCAGTTTGACACTGTCCCTTGCAACGCTGAGGGTCTGTCGCATCATCTCTGTTTTAGAGTCTGGGGACCCCTTTGGGGGGCCTTTGATGGGCTATAGCACCCCCTCTGCTGTCCTTCATGTGGATGCAGCTTCTCCCGGGTGAAGGGGCCCCTCAGCTGAGCTGAGTGGAGGTGCACCTCACCAGAATTTTTTCCAACACACACCCAAAGCCTCTCTCCCCCTACTCTTTGGTTCGAGGGTCTGTTCAAGCCTGGCAGCTGATCGCCCTGGGGCCGTGATCTCCTCTCCTGAGGTGTTAAGCTCGTGCTTTGTGAATGTCCCCAGCCCTGAGTTGTTACTTTATCTTATCTTCATCAGCGAGCAGTCCAGGGCATCTCAGAGCCCCATTCAGGGTGTGGTAGTCTTCTCTGGGGCTTTTGTAATACAGTTTTGCTAAAGTCCTACATGAAAATGTTTAAGTCATAACTATAATATTTCAGTCTCTGACAGCAGTATTCACAGATTTCCCAACACTGTCAAGTCACAAAAAAATAAAATCAGGATTTTTCCATGATGATACATGTCTTGTGTATGCAAGCTTGCTTAATTCCAGGTGGCTGGTCTCACAACATGTTTGCAGAACTATATTAAAGTAAATATTCATTGGCCATTTTTCTGAGATTTTTCAGGGAAGTATCTATGTGCTAATGAAAAGAGAAATGAGGGAGTATGGTTGAATCCGGTTAAAACAACACATAAAAACCACAAAACTACATACTGAATCTTGAACAAGGTTGTAGCAGAAAAGGTGTCTGAGGTCAAGGATGTGCTAATTAAGGCATTTAGTTAAAAAAATATTCATTAGGTAGATGGAAACAAACAAAGGATATTTACTTCTCTTCCCACATGCTATTACATGCTGCCCAATCATAGTAACTAAAAATAAACGAGACTGCTGAATTCTGTTTTATGACAGCATTGAAGTTTAGTTTACCCTCTCACCCTTCTTATTGAGCAAAGATAGTCCATTTAAAGAAAAGATATGAAAAAATTATCCCCATGTAATCAAAACTTATAGTTAACTACAGCAGTCATTCTGAAATGTTTTGTATTTATATAACTCCTCCATTTCTGCTTTTAATTAAATGCATCAATTTCATCTTTAATACAGCTGGATGAGGATGTTAGCTCCAAATGACTCCTGATTTAGTTTTTTTCTCCCCCAGAGTGAAAATCCTTGGCCAGTGGAACATAAACTATTGCTCAGGTCCCCAGTAAATTCCTTGAGTATCCAGAAAATACACAGCATAGCCCACTAAAAATCAGACTGCTTTGAAAACTGACATCAAGCCGGCCCCAAAAGGAAGAAGAATTTTTCAGGAAGCTATCACTTGGAGTGACTTGTCCTTCACCATTTCTGTTACCCAGCTCCCACCTAGGATTGAAGAACTGAGTAGGAATGAAACAGAATTAACATTTGAAAGAATAACTGATACAGTCATTATGTTCATCATAAACATCGTCCCAAAGTGTCAATGTTAAAACACATCTCCACAAAATTGTACTTTCAAATGCATTTTTTTGACCAAATATTTTCCCACAAAGAATTCTTCACTGAATCAACCAGTTACAGCCAGCTCTACGAAGGGTGAAGTTACAGCCTTCCTTTATGCTCTCACAACTGATTTTGCCCCAAAGCATGCACCCCAGAGTGCATCAAACCCAGGGAAGCAGCACCACACTGCAGCCTGTCACATCATGCAAACGTAAGAAAGCTAATGATTAAACAGCATGCCCTCTCACAATACAAATACATGAAAAAGTAGAATAAGCATAATATTTTTTTCTGCCTGAATGATTTATAATTGGAAGCAAAATAATAAGAAACTTCATTTTGTAGCCAGTATTTGGTAGTTTACAGAAATGTCGCACTACACTGGCAAACTTAATTCACAATTTTCTATGAAAAGACATCTTCCCTAGTGGCTCTGAGCAAGGTGATAATACTTAATATAATGAGGAAGAACTGATTTCATGTAATTCCGAAAGGGACACTCTTCTCCCCCTTCCTAAGTCAGTTTTTACCATTCGAAGAATATTCAAACCAAAATGGTATAAGCTGCTGGTTTCACCTTGGAGATGGAGGGTATACTAGAAGTGACTGGTGAATATTAACACACTGATCTGTTTCATAGCTCAAAAACAAAAAAAAGGTGTAGTCCTTTATGAGAACATAAATTGTGAGCAACATGTCTCAACTCAACAACACAAATTCAAAAGTAGAAGGAACTAACCCAGACTGAATACCTTTGCAGATTTCACAGTACTGTGGAATCATAGAAAGGCTTGGGTTGGAAGGGATTTTTAAGATCATCTTGTTCTAACCCCTGTGCTACATCAGGCAGCTTAGGGTGAAATGAGACACAGACATAGATGACACCTCTGATGGCGTTGTCTGCTATAATACATTTACTTAGTGTATAATTTAGCAACTAATCATTTACATATAGAATTAGATTATGGGTATTCTTGGAAAAGATAATAAACTGAAGCTGCACAGAAAACCATTTAGTAAAGCACATAATTTACAAATCTGACACATTATAAACTATTTTAAAATCCTGCTCTTAAAATTAACATGTCAAAATCTGCTCAAGCTGACCAACCAGAAAATAGATTAGAAGCTAAGCATTACAAATTTTGAAACCTGAATCTGACAGCCACATACTACAACTATTCCATCAATTCAACTGCAACCAGGCTTTTAATTTAAGTAATCTTTACAATCTACACACAATAATGTCTATAATCTTCTTAATAGCATTTCCAACGTACAAATGAAGACTCACAGTCACATGAATTTCCAGATAGTTGGTAATCACACAAAACTGAGAGGTGTGACTGATAGGCCAGAGGTCATGTTGTTATCCAAAAGGACCTGGACAGACTAGAGAACTGGGCTGACATGAACCAAACGAAGTCCAAAAAAAGAAAATTCAACAAGACATTCATCTGGAGAGGAACCCTATACACCACCATAAGCTGGGGAACATCCAACTGAAAAGTAGCTTGGCAGAAAGAGGGACCTGAAGGTGCTTTTGTATGTACAAGTTGAACAAGAGCTAGCAGTATGTCGTTTTGGCAAAGCAGACCAGTGGCATCCTGCGCTGCATTAGGAAGAATGTTCCTAGGCTGAGGAAGTTGAGCCTTCACCTCTACTCTTGCACTGGTGAGGCTGCACCTGGAGTACTGTGTCCACTTCACAGAATCACAGACTGTTCTGGGTTGGAATGGACCTCCAGGTTCTCCCTAGTATGGCTAGGACATGGACAAACTAGAAAGAATCAAATGAAGGTTCACAGATGGCAAAGGGACTGGATCATCTCACTTGAACAACTTGTAGTGATTAGGCCTAGTAACTTTGCAGACTTAAGACTACTGAAAATCATAATACTAAATATTTTAATATTAAAAGTAAAATAAACATTAACTACATTACAAATATCTGTAATAGATGCTCATGCAATTGCAGATATTTGCATCTTGACAATGCACTCATTGCATAATGCAGATAATCTTCAAATGTAGCATAAACTTCCAAAAAATAGAAAGAAACAGTGGCATTGATCTTGTTTCTAACTACAAGTGACTTGCTATTTTGCTCAAAATAGCTTGTCTTTTCTAAAAACACATCAGGTATTCCAGATGCAGACAGCAAGACAGAGTTGATACATTTTGAGGATACATTCTTAATACAGTCCTTTATCTTGAGAAAAGGTGCTGTCATTTTGCAATCTATGACTAGCCAAGAGCTTCCATGTCTGCAGCAGAAAAAAGACTTTGCTAGTGCTTCATAGAGAATTGTCTAAATTCATTGTTTTCACATTTCATCTTTTTCTTTTAAGATATGAAACATGAAAAACAATTGATCATGGTATGCAACTTACATAAGTCATTTGACATGTTCTTAATAGATACTCTGATGTTCCTGAAGTTGCTTGTTAAACAAAGTCACAGACACTTATTTTACAAGACTTCTTTCCCTAAGAGATTCCTTCACAATTCAGGTCCTACTTAGGCAAATTTTCTCTGTCCAAATACCACAAATTTCAGTGACCCAAAGCTGCAATGAAAATCAGAATTTATAAGCATTCTTTTTTTATTTCTCCCCTCAGGGGGCAGCCATATAACTATGGCATTCACTGTGTGGTCTTTGATCACAGGGTAACAGAAACTGCATACTGTGCTAGGAAAATGCATCAGAAAGAACCAGTGTGATGTTTCCTCCAGCTCTTTGATCATTTTGATATATTTCAGAATTTTAAAAAAAGCGTTTGGAAAAAGTCATTGCTAACTCCAAACACGTTTGACTGACTTCATTAGCCAAACAATGACTATTTAAGGAAACACATTAGAAACATGAACAGCAACAAACACGAAAGAAAAATTCTAAATAAAAAAAAAAAAAGTTGTAAAACCTAGGAAAGACAAAAGAAAATTCCTGTTTGCTTGGGTTTTGGGGTGGTTTTTCTTGTTGTTGTTGTTTGGTCAAGTTTTTTGCTTGTTTTAGCTTAGACTATGATTTATTACCTTTATTACCTAAGAGTATTGCAATTCATTATTTCTGTTCATGGTTAAATTTAATGAATAAAATATACTGCTCTATAGGAAGAAACAATTTAACACTACATTAAAATAGTCATCCTTAAGAATTTCTCTTAAGAATTGTTCTTTACAAGTTTTCTTTTATCTACTTCAAATGGAAAGACAAACGAAAAGAAACCAAGATCACATATGTTCCCTTCAACGCCAAGGATCCTATTCTTCACATGTTCTATCCCAAAACATGTCAGGTCCCAATACATGAGGAACTTGCAATTAAGTCATCCAAACATTTGTTTAATCTATTTGTACCTATATTTTGAGACAACACATTATTTTATCAGAGACATACATACACACACAGACACACACACACAAAATCAAAAAGATCTCACTGGATATATAAGTTTTAAATGCAGAAATACGCACTGCTGCAATTTTTGAAAACAACAGCTTATTTCTAGGTATGTTCACAGTCAACATCTTCATGCAATTCCCTAAATATTTTATCAAAAACTCTTTTGCTATTACCCCTACCTGCCTGAGTGACTTCTGAGCTTTTTCTTTCTCGATTATGTATGAGTTCAAAGAAACAGATTGCTATTCATGCGCTAGATAAGGTCCAGGTATGGTTCAACTGTTTACAAAATGCACACAGTCTTATGAAAGGCATTTTTTTCTTTTCTATAGTTTGTTTTTTTTTTTTTTTTTCCTGTTTCGCAAAGGGATTATTTTTTCTTTCTAGGACATAATGTACAGCAGTTACAGCAGCTGTATTTCAGATGCTACTGGAGAAAATACCTGTTCTAATATTTCCCATATTCAAATTAGTGCTTACAGAGTTTAACCATTTATTTGAGATTCATTGGAGCCTTTGTTTTGAAGCACTGCACCTTTCATTTCACTGGCCTGAAACATGAAAAATCCTAATTTGTATGTGAGTTAAGAATATCTTCTTACATAGAAGTCTACCTAAGTGAATGCCTTCTAAAACAGTGTAGTGTGAATTCACAATTCTATTCATATGGACTAAGCCAACTGATTTTCACCAACACTAATATAAAGTTATTTAGGCTTTATATCTTTCGTGCTTGCAACTCACAACAGGCTTGGGAAGTCACTGAAACAATCATATACGTATAACCTTAGGTGGTGCCACATTTTCTTCTGAGTATAGGGCATTGCATTTCCTCTACTCTATGTAAGCCCATAACTGCATGTTCAAATATCATAGCCTTTGGTTCCTTATTTGCTTTCTAGACACCTTTATAATGTGTCAACCAGCATTCCTGGGTTTGATGTTTCTCTTTTCAGCAATAGGAAAACCTGCACCCTTGCCTTATGCCAGGAGTGAAGGTGACCTATAAGTTTTGGTATTTCTTGTCTAAGTAAATTTGGTTTTGGGTAAAACTGAAACTAACCCAGGTTCCCACAATAAAATTACACAGTGTAAACATTAAATTGCTTAATGTTCTGTAGAAGTAATCTAGTGTTTTCACACTACTCTTTATCTTAGTTCCCCATGGAAGATCTCTTATGATACAATCAAGTTAAACTTCAATTTAGTTTTAATATCAGCTCCTATAACAAATTTAGTACTTACTGATATTTAGATGTTGGAAAAACAAAGAAAAGATGATTGTCTTTTACTAAAAGCTTTTTACTTCCCTGATTACATTTATTCAATTACTTGAAATAGGGGAAAAAATTTTCTCTTTTAACTAACAAATAAAAGGCTCCAGAACTTTCAGTTATAGAGTCTGTGCACTGAGCTGCAATACTGTAACAAAGACCTGGACTAGTAAATTAGGCATTTTGTGACACCATAAGTCTGAGGAGATGCCACATTTCTTTAATAATAAATTGCTACAGCTTGGTAACATACCATTCTTTTTAGTCAATTTCACAGCCTATTCTTGCCATCATAGGAATCACAAAATTGGACTTAAGACACCCCAGACAGAAAAGTGGGAGACGAAGAAAACAAAAGTTGAAGGTGGGCAAAGAAGAAAAAAATAGGACCAGGAAGGGGAAGAAAAAGAAAAACATTGTGGGGGAGATGAAGAAATAAGGTTATGTTCATTCGTGATCTCCATTCTCACACTTTCCCTTGTAACCTTTTAGTTATTTAATTTTATAAAAAATAGGTAGGTTGGATTGATTTGCTCCATTTATTCCACGTTAAGTAATCTAGTGTGAACCTCAAGTTTGGTGTTTTATGGGATTATTGGGTTTTGCTTGTTTGTTTGGGTTTTTTTGTGTTTTTTTTTTCCCTTTTTTTTTTTTTTTTGGGTACAAGATGCAGTTTTCAGGGAACATTTTGTTATAGTTAACATAAATTCAAGAGGAACAAAGCAGGAGAAATACTTCAGCAAACAGCCACTCACCAAGTACCCAGAGTATTCACACAGAACAGGTGTTGTCTCAAGCCAAAATTAGAACAGGATAGGTGCCAATTAATAATTTCAAGCTAACAAAGTCCCAGTAATCCACCACTTTACCTTTCCTCCCTGAAAAACATGAAAAGTTGTATCATCCTAATAGTTTGCAAGATATCTGGAAATTCACAGAACTTCTGTAAAGTGGAAGAAACATTTTCTGTCTTGAAATGCTTCTATTCCTCAAGACTAGCTCAATCAAGTACACCTAAGAGGTGCAAATAGACTTGGAAAGTAAAGCCTTAGCTATATCCCTAGTTCTCTTTGCAGTCATGTCCACTGAGATTCATTATGTCTTTCTTAGTGAATAGTTTATCAAACACAACCAAAATTTAAAACAAAAAAAAGAAAATCAAACTACTTTCACTGATAGCCATTGACTTTGAGCAGTTTGCAGGCTTTGAGGGGTGTAAATGATTGTATCATTTAACTTCATTTTACAGAGTAACAGCAGATTGATTGTATTGCAATTCAAAACTGGAAAATTCTACACTACCATGTTTTTTCTTCATATTAAATACTTTATCTTTCCTGCCATGCTTAATATGTGGGGTGTTGCAAATATGAAACCTTTCCCAATCATCACTGAAAACTGTGGCTCATCGGCTTTTTTTAGTCATAAATAATGAGCCAGTTTGCATGATTAATACGGGAAGAAGACTTTGTACAAGCTGCATAGTTTAATTGAAGTATAAATCATGCAGCTGGTTATAACTTAGAACTATTATAATAATAAATGATTATATTTTCTCTACTTGCTTTGCATGCTTAATATAAAACTAAATTAATGCTCATCTGGTAGCCACTACATACCGGTGGTTGTAATCAGATGCCAAGATGCTATTAATCTAGCTGACAGGTGGTTCAGAAAGTTGAAGTACCTATGCTTTTTAGAAATAATTATTAGTGAAAATCCACAGAGAATCCCATGTTCAGTGAATAATTTTGAGTCTGTGGTTAATTCTAAACATAAAGGCACTCCCACTGTTTCAGCAGTGACCCAGACACATGCCTAACTCCCTCCCTCCATATGCTTGGAACTGTTATTTAATGATTTGGCAAAAGAAAAGCACTGGCTTAGTCTTGAAATCCAGTTTTTGTAATCAGCTGTATTCGATCCTAATCTGTATTCTTGATCCAGAAACTCCCACAAGGTGTGTTTCAAAATAGGCCCTACTTTCTGACAATTTCATGGAGCTATTTTAGCAACTCAAAAAAAAAAAAAAAAAGACCAAAACCCACAAACAAACCCATACCAAATTGTCTCCTCTGGGAGTCTGGGTATTCTTAAAGGAAGAAATTCTTAAAATTTACTCACTTTAGTGTCCAGTCACTATGTAACTTTTCTTCTAAATACAGGTATCTCAAACAGAGGAAAAATCACTACATCTACAGAATGACAAGTTTCCTTCTTACCACAGATAAGCTTCCATAACCATACAAAAATCTCACTTAAGAAAATGTTAAGAACAATTTAAATTTTTTTTTTTTAATAATTACATTCACGTTTCACACTAAAAAATCCCAATCCAACAAAAATTTTTCTCCAAAGCATTTCAAATTTTTGTACATGCTTATTAGTGTGTGTTTATTGGTGCTACCTTATTGTCTGTAAGATTCCTGCAGCCAATCTTTCAAGTTTATTTTTTGCCTTCATCAAAGTAACACCAAAGATCTTGTACAGGAAAAACCTGAGAATTTTAGAAGAATTCCCCTCTTTCAAGAGGACAGGTAAGTGAAAACAACTGAGGTATGTTAACCTCGGCTGGACACCAAATGCCCAACAAGCCATCCTATCTCTCCCATCCTCAGCAGGACATTGGTTTGGAGGTGGGAGAAAATAAGATAGAAGAAACCTCTTGTGGATGAAGATAAAGACAGTTTACTAAAAAATGGTCACATGTATGCAAAAAAAACAAAAATAAAAGTTTTTTCTCTATTTTCCACCAGCAAGCAGTGCTCATTCACTTCCCAGGAAGCACTGCTTCTTAATGTGTAGCAGTTGGTCTGGAAGGCAGATATTGTAAATATTGAATGTCCCACTTCTTCCTCCTTTTTCTTAACTTTTGTATTTGAGCTGACATCATGTGCTGTGGAATATCTGGTCTGATGGGGTCAGCCGACCTGGTCATGTCCTTGCCCAAAATCTTGTCCATCCCCCAGACTAATAGTGAAGAGGCAGTGATGGTGCTGTGCCAGCACTGCCCAGCAGAAGCCAAAACATTGGCGTTCATCAAAAAATTTCTAGCTTTTAACACACAGCATTGTGAGGGATCCCATGGGAAAAATAACTCCAAAGCCATATACCTGTGTTAGTAACAATACTCAATTGAATTAAAAGTCTTAAGTCCTATTTAAATGGCACAGGAAGAAATTCAGAATTCTACAACTACTAAAACACAGAAACACATGCCACAATAATTTTGAGGACTTGCTCCCCTCTTTCAGGATTCAAGTTAGGCTGGACTGTAAAGGTTAAGACCAATTCAAATTTATACACCATGACATATTAATTGCATTAAAATGCCACCACGAAAAACACCTATCTTGATCAGCTTGACAATATTTTGCATGATTTCTGCAAAGCTCATTCCTCAGTTTTTGTCCAGTCCCACCAAAATAAACCGAGAAAGAGTGGGTGGCTACTCCTACTTTCTAGCTTTTTCCTTAAGGTACATGTGAAAAAAATCTGTTCCTTTAAAGAGAACAGCGTTTTTTTTTCAAGAAGCGTTAAGAAATGTCAGGAGTTCACTGCAGGATGTCTTGCAAGGATATCAGTGCTAGCTAGTGCTGAGTTGTCAAACTAGAATATGCACATACCCCTTGTTTCAAGCAAAAGAAAATAAAAATTAAGCCCCCAAAATATTAAAAAAACTAGAATATATCTACTTCACCACACGAATCATATTAAGTCAGAGGTGAAAAAGGTTTTCCTTCCAATATTTTTGGCATCAACCACAAACCTCCCAATGACATTTCTCACATTTCTGTCAAGGGCAAGAGATTATGCTACTATCCCTTCTACATGATCACTAAGGACCGTTCATAGGGCAACTGTCCACAGGGAGCGAGCAAACCTTACAACTCTCACTTGCAGGCTTCCTTCCTCATAAGCTGAATACACATAAATCTTAAATAAAACAGATTTCAATGACCTTTTCAAGTCCTTTGTAACGTCATCTCTAGATTATTGTTACACGAGGGGTGCTATTGAGTAAAAGAACTACCTAACTTAAGCTTAGTGATTCAAGACTACTAAAAAAATCCCCAGCAGTAAAAACAAACAAACAAACATAGTTGTTTTCCAAACATTCCTATTACTACAGTTGCTATTATGAAAGTTTATTTGGATTCGCACTCATGTCAGCCCAATGCCATATTGCCGGCTCGGCCTAGTGTTAGGTTTAAATCCTAAATTAGCGTTAGGGTGACACCCAGGGTTAGGGATCAGAAAACCACAAAGCCCAGTACTCCAGTGAAACTGTCAATGCAAAAGGAATTCCAGGGGGGGTGAAACATTGCCCCAACCTTGCTGCCTTCTTTCTTCTTGGCACTCGCCTTAGCCCAATGTGGTATTGTCAACTCCCCCTAGGGTTAAGGTTAGGGTTCCGCCTAGGGCTGGGATTCAAAAAACCACAAAGCCCACAACTCCATGGACACTGACAATGAAAAACGCTTTCAACAGAAGCACAACAGTACCCCAGCTTTGCTTCCTTCTTTCTGTTTGGCACTCGCGTTGGCCCAATGCGGTATTGCTAGCTCTGCCTTGGGTTAGGTTTTTATCTAGGGTTAGGGTTAGGGTTACACCTAGGTTCAGGGTTATGAAAACAACAAAGCCCAGCCCTCCATGTGTGGCACCGTACCCCCTCTTACTGATCGCTTCCTGCCCTCTCCATGGGGTCTCCCTCCTTCCCCTGCCCCTAGTCCTGGCCACTCCCTCGGGTTCTCCCTATTGGTTCCTGTACCCTAACTCCATCCATATACCACCCCTGTGCCCTGANGTCCGAGGTGGACTGCAGGAGGGCAGAGAATCCCTGCCTTGTCCCAAGAAGCCCCCACTGCACTCCCAGAGAAAGCTGCAGCATCCATGGACACTAGCAATGCAAAAGGTTTGTCAAAGGCTGCTCAACAATACCCAAACCTTGCTCACTTCTTACTTCTTGGAACTCGCTTCAGCCCAGAGCGGTATTGCTGGTATTGCCTGGGGCTAGGTATGAATCTAGGGTTAGGGTTAGGGTTACGCCTAGAGTTTGGGTTCAGAAAACCACATAGCCCTGCACTCCACAGACACTTGCAATGCAGAAGGAATTTTAATGGGAGCACAACAATACACAAACCTTGCTCACTTCTTTCTTCTTGGAACTCGTCTTAGCCCAATGCCATATTGCTGATTCCGCTTAGGGTTTGGTTTCTGCCTGGGGTTAGGATTTAAAAAACCACAAAGCCCACAGCTCCATGGACACTGACAATGAAAAAGGCTTTCCGATAGACGTGCAACAATATCCCAACCTTGCTGCCTTCTTTCTGTTTGGCACTCATGCCAGCCCAATGCCGTATTGCCGACTCTGCCTAGAGTTAGGTTTTTATCTAAGGTTAGGGTTAGGGTCATGCCTAGGGTTAGGGTTAAGAAAACAACAAAGCCTAGCCCTCCATGGACACTAGGAATGCAAAAGGTTTGTCAAAGGCAGCGCAACAATGGCCTGACCTTGCTCACTTCTTACTTCTTTGAACTTGCTTTATCCCAATGCCGTATTGCTGGTTTTGCCTGGGGCTAAGCTTTAATTTTCGGGTTAGCGGTATAGTTACGCCTAGGTTTAGGGTTCAGAAAACCACAAAGCTCGGCACTCCAGGGACACTAGCAATGCAAAAGGAATTCCAAGGGGAGTGCAAAAATGCCCCAGCCTTGCTCACATCTTACTTCTTGGTACTTGCCTCTGCCCAATATGGGTGCTAAACAGAAAGAAGAGAGCAAGGTTGGGGTATTGTTCCACTCCCCTTGGAATTCCTTTTGCATTGCTAGTGTCCCTGGAGTGCAGGGCTTTTTTTTAATCAATGCTGAATATAATAGTAACATGAAACTGCTAAAATAAACTAAGATTCAAGCATGATTCAAATGACACTATACACATAGGTCAAAAATTTCTTCTGGATGATGACACAACAACTGGATAGGACTAAAATTCCTTTGTTAAAATTACATCCTTCAGATATCAGGATTATAATTTTGACTACAATCCACTTTCTAGATTATTACATCATTTAAATAGAACAGACATTGAGGAATGTTTGATGAGTGGATCGAAATATTAAGAGAAATACTATTAGAATTTTTTATGTACTTATAAAATAGAGCCTACAACAAAAGGGATGATTTCAGAAATGAAGTCATTATCGTGACTAACTTATTAACTTCTAGAGACACTGAAAGACTTCCATAATTGATGAATTTGGGAAGTTTCCAGAATATATTTCCGGAATATATTACTTTCTATAACTATCTTCAGTTACAGGGGAAAGAAAATCTAGGATGACCACTTACAACTTTCATCTAATTTTGTCCAAACTTCCTCGTGCCATATATCTATTGACTGAATAATATCTTAATTGCAATTACAAATTTTCAGGCTTCAATGTCAACTTTTCCACATTCCCTGGCATAATATCAATTTTAAAAATATATATTTAACCATAGTTTCTTCAAAAAGCTAAAAAATCCCTGCAAGTTTTTAAAATTATCTGTGACTGGAATAAACTTATTTCCATTTTATGTACATGGAGTTGCCTACAGTGCATAATAAACAATGTCCCCATATTCTCAAAACCTAATTTGTTGTGCTATGGATAAGATTTGTTGAACTTGCAAGTGAATGTTGCATATGTAAGCCTTCATATCAGAATTTGTGTGCATGAATTTTTGAATGTATTGTCACTTGATACATCCTTCATAAGCATTGCTCGCGAGGAGTATGACAACATTTTCACAGCACCTACCATCTGATCAACCTGCATATGTACTACAGATAAATAGGATTTCTCCAAGTTAGCTATTGATCAAGTTGTGATATATCTAGACTATCCCCTCAGAAAGTAATTAATTTGTTTTTACTACTTCCAGAGCAACAGCATTTACTGTAAGTTGTCACAGTCTTTATTGACTCAGGTAGTCCAGATGAACTCCAGGGGCACAGCATGTTATATTGTGACCTACCAAGTGCATTAAACAGAACCAGGCAAGGTCCAACAAAATTCAGATTATATTCTAAACCTCACAGCAATGTGAAACATGCATTAGTTATGCCACATCAAATTGTATTGATTGTCTAATCACTTAACACTGTAAGCCTGTGCCAAATTCATGTTAACAAATTATTGTCGAAAAGGTCAATCTTGTATAGCAAATCAGGTGATATTCCCTGGAAGTGGCACTACTTAACCAAATTCACTTGGATGGATATATATTTACAGGCTCCTGTATTAGAAAACTAAATGGTCTAATTTTTATTGAGAGTCCCTAGAACTCTTCCCATCCCAAGATGACTTGTGCAATCGGACTGCTTCTTTGGGCAATTAAACTTGAACTTGGATGTTAACTTTTGGAATGTCACTCTGAAACACCCTCGTTTGCATGCAACACCTTGTTGGGCTTAGTCAAATGGACAGGTCCTCAGACAGTGAGAAGAAATGGAATTTTAGATATAGACTTTACCTTTTCAAAAGTTTATTAGTGCTCCCAGATCTTTTTTCTGAGAATGCTAGCATTGGCAACAACCTCTTTTTCTTCTGGGTAACAGAGCCTGAGTAATTTTCTGCCAGGTAAGGCTCTGCAAATACTGCATTGTGTTCCTAACATCCAAGAAGAAAAAAGGGGGAGCCAGAATTGCTCAAAAAGTATTTGCAAAACCTTAGGAAGATGAGGTAGAATTTACTAACAAGAAATATCTGGGGGGAGGTTGGAGGAGAAAAAAAAGTTTCTCTTATACTACAGAGAAAAAGGAAACAATAACAGAAGTCAATACAACGCAAAAAGTTTTCACTTACTTTTAAAACTTAACATGTTACATACAATAATGCTGATTAATGCACGCTATGAAGCTCTAATGATATGTTTCAAAAACAAATTTCTACTGGAGGATTAGATCTGCATGCACTGATACAATAGTTTTTATAAAGTGTCTTTTGTAAGTGAGTGTCTTAAAAAAAATAGGAGTTATAATAATAATTCTACAGTTAGATAATACCTTTTTTTCCATTCATTTAAATATTAAAAGTCTTGATCAATACTACATGAAGAGAAATATAGTTCAAAAGACAAGGCTGTACCAAAGAGCTGCCACTCCCAAATCTCATTTTCCTCTGAAAAATGGCAGCTGCAATATAGTGGTAATAAGGATAGTACAAGATATCCTAGAAGAGTTTGATAACCTGATTAAAAGGTGAAACATGAAATCATCTTTTTGAAGTGCAGAAATAAATGCTTACTTTTCAAGGAAAGAATCTACTTCAGTATAAAACCAAATTTTGTGAAGCAGTAGCTGTAATAGACAACACCTTTTTTATAGAATCGTGAATTTTTTATTTCCAAAAATGTATCCAGGTATCTAAATCATTATTATTTGAATAATTAAAAGCTCTCTTTGTTTTGTAATAAAAGCTGCAGGAAAATCAGCGTATTAATAAAATAAAATAATGTAATAATTGTAATAACATTGTGAAGAAGGACAAGAACAAATTTTCCACATAATTTGTGTAAGTAAATTAAATTAACACATAAAATGTTATGTTATTATAAAATTGTTCTTGCAGGCAGAACAATTCTATATCAAAGAAACCAAGGTATCTGGCTGTTGGCTGGAGCAATTCTCTTGTGAAGAAAGGCTGAGAGAGGAGGAAGAGTTCAGTTTAGAGAAGAGTAGGCCTTAGGGAGACCTTATTGCGACCTTTCAGTATGCATAAGTGGGGCTTATGATAAAGACACAGACACCTTTTATCAAGGCCTGTAGCAACAGTACAAGAGGCAACAATTCCAATCAATTTATATCAGACATGAGGAAGAAAATATTTTAAGATAAAGGTGGTGATAGCCTGGGGTGGGTTGCCCAGAGAAAGTCTGTTCAAGACCAGTGTGGATGAGGCTGTGAGCAAACTTGTCTAGCAGAGGGTGTCCTTGCCCACGGCAGAGAGTTGGAACTGAGTGCTCTTTACAGGTCCATTCTCGCTCAAATCATTCAGCTATTCTATGACTTCTTGTAGTAAAGAAGTGATTTATTAGATTTTCATAGCTAAAGGCTAAAGAATATGAAAAATGAGCTTTCTTAAACAGAATAACTTAAACAGATAGCATTTTAATGAATTCCCTGTTAAGGAAGCACCAAGGAAATTTGTAACATATATAGGGTTACACACAAGACTTCAGAACGTGTAAGACATTTTTTCTTCTTTAGTCCCAAAACATGATTAATTTAAAAAAAAATCATAATCATTCTCTAGACACATTCTGTGGTAATTGGTATGTGAATCACAGTTCTGTTTTTCCTGTTAATATACACTCTGATTGATTTTAAAAATTAGAAACATAATAAGCTATAATGAAGCTAAAAGGTTTTATTTCTATTTATGTCTGTGGTGGATTGACTTTGGCAGACCACCAGGCCCAACCCACCTACTCTCTTAGTCGTCCACCTCAACAAAGGAGGGGAGAAAATAAAACCAAAAAGCTTTTGGTTCACAATAAAAACAGAAAGATCACTTAGCGATTACCATCACAACCAAAGCAACTTGAGGCAAATTAATTTAATTTACTGGCAACTAAAGTAAAGTAGGGTGCTGAGAAACAAAAGAAAAATGAAACCACATTTTCTCCCACTTCTCTCCTTCCCCCCACCAAGCAGCACAAGGAGATGGGCTGGATGATTGAGGTCAGAAGGGACTTCCTGAGACCAACTTCTACAGCCCTACTCTGCTCAGACAGGGACGCCTATAGCTGGTTGCACAGGATCATGTCCGGGCAGCTTTGAATATGTCCAGTGATCGACTCTACACAGCCTCTGTGTGAAACCCGTGCTCAGTCATCCTCACAGTAAAATGTGTTTCCTGGTGTTCAGAGAAAACCTTCTGTGTTGTATATTGTGCACATTGCCTCTGGTCACCACCAAAGACTGAAGCAATCTCCGCTGCCTTTGTAGCCTCAATTCAGGTATTTTATGCACATTGATGAGATCTCATGGAGTCTTCTCTTCTGCAGCCTCAACAGTCCCAGTCTCAACCTTTCTTTGTAAGCAAGATGCTCCAGTCCTCTTGTCAGCATTGTGACCCTTTCCTGTGACCCTTCCCAATTTGTTCATGTCCTTGCTGTTCTCAGGAACACTGAAGTGAACAAAGAACTCCAGGTGCGGCCTCACCAGTGCTGAGTAGAGGGGAATGATCACCTCCTTTAACACAGGGACAACATTCCTCTTACTGCAGCCCAAGATGCACAAGTTACACATTCGGCATTTAAAGTGCATTTGTGAAAAATACAAAGACAAAGGTCAACCTCTAGGTTTTTAGCAAGCTGTATGGATGAAGGCATATGTGCTAAATGAAGCATCTTATCCAGAGTAATGACAGAAGAATCATTGGGGCATGAAGCCATAACCTGTAGAGAGTTAATCACAATCATTAATCACTGCACCACCTTCTATTTTGTTTTGTTTTGTTCTTACCAAGATAGAAGTGCTGACAGAAACAAATTTCATTGTTTGTTTACTGCATAAATTAAGTTCAAAACACCATCACACCTTGTTGGTGATGGGGGAAGAAAAGCTAAATAGTTGATTTTACTTAAAGAGTGAATGTCTCATGAATCTGTGTGTTTCATGAGATAAAAGAGCATCTCAAACTCAAGGTTGCTGGTTGACAGCCAGATTAGACCAGCTAGCACCCAAATTTATCATTATTCCATACTTCTAAAGTAAGACTGATGATTAATATCCAGGTCATAACAGAAAGATGTTCTAGTTGACAAACACATTCCTTAACTTCCTTAGCATTCTTACAATCAGCAGCAGAGGACAAGGAAGAATAAAAATGGAAGTGTCAACATTCTCCTTGACAGGGGTGAACTGATTGTACAGAGACACTAAATTGTCTTTACTCTTGCTCTCCTTTTTTCTGAATAATAATAGGAATAAACTGCATGCTATCTTTGCATGGCAAAAAAAAAAACAAAAAACAAAAAACAAAAAACCAAAAAAACCTTTTTTCAACCCAAACTTGCAATTTCTCATCTCTGCCAACCACCTCCTAGAACCAAAATTTACTTCAAGAAAAGAAGTAATGTATAATTCTAAGCAGTAAGAAGACCTTTGTATAAATAGTTAAAGAAAGAAAGAGTGTAATGCAGTTTTAAAAATGTTCCCTTTTAATTTCAACTTTAGAAGTTTTTATTTTATGCAGCATGCAGAGGAACTTACAAAACAGGAGAAGGGGAGATTTATTTTCTTCTATGTATAAAGATGATTGTTAATTGCATTGCATGAATGGTGCTCTGAACACCTTCAGAAAAGGGGTGTGGGGTGTGTATGTGCAGGAATTATGGGGTGTGCTTATGGTTCGGTTTCTGGTTTGTTTGTTTGTTTGTTTTTTTTCCCCAGCCAGTGCACAGAGCTAAATAACCAAATAACCATCTAGGTACATTTTATAAGCTAGGAAAATATGTTTGGATAATGGCTTTGCCTAGAAGCATGTCCTCAGTCCACCAGTGTGCCTGTGTTTCAGACAAACAAATGAATTTCAGATCAGGCCTAGGAATCAGCAGCACAGCTGTTTTTAAGTGAGGAATGAGGTACTGCAATACCAGTTGGAAAACTTTTCTTCCTCTCAAAATGTCACAAATATTTCACTCCCAAATTCCACTTGTCTTGATAGAGCCATCTGTCTTTATGTTCCTAAGGTTACAGCACACTTTCTTAGTAGATGAACTTGGTCTGACTATTGTTTTCTTACTAAGCATCCTTAAGACAATAGCTGAAGGAGGATTCAAAATAGTTTTCCAAGGTGAATTTAAGCATTAGTGCTTCTGTTGACAGCTAGCTAGGAAGTAAAAACTCCAGTGTTTAGATGTTCAAAAGTGGACCTAAAGTTTTTGCCTTTTATAAAAGTAAACTACAGTGAATTATGGCAGCAGACACTCATCACTACTTCTTTAATATGGTTTGGCAGCCTTTTAGAACTGGACAGCCCTTTTTTTCTCCCGGTACATAGCAGTCATTCATGAATTGGCTCAAGATACTGGAAGACTAAAATGACTGCAGCCCTCTTCTCTTTTTTAGACCTTTCTTAAATGTCAGCTATAAACAGAGAAAGGACAAAATACTTCTTGGATCTATAGTTTCTATGGAGTTCAAGCCATCATACAAATAATTAAAGATTTACACCTCTTAGTATCAAAAGTCATGCATTAATTATGACATCTTCAATATATTTAGCTTTTTGCAGTGTTTAGATGAGGTCTGAAGAGAGATTACAATTGTGCAAACACATTACATCTGTGGCTAGAATAAAAAGATTTCCAACTGTTTCCTCAAGTTCCTTAATTGTTATTTCAATTCCTGCAATTTATTTTTTTCTTTCTAAACTTTAAAAAAAGGATTTAACATCTTTTCCTCAAGACTGAATTATACTGCTCCATTTTGGTACTGTTCAGTCCCAGGGAGTGGGGAAGGGGAGTTGCATGGGGTAAAGAAAAACAAAAAAAAAAGATTCAGAATTCATGCTCCAGCACTGAAATCTTAGTCTAATTAATGTGTAAAGCATATACAGAGTATAAAAAAGGACATACATAATAAAAGGCAGATTAAATGCAGATCGTTTGAGATGCCAATGATATCTGTTTCCAATTCTGAAGGCCTTTCACAGAAAGAGGAAATTTGATACTATTTAAGAATGTACATTTTAGTTTTCCACATGGAAATGTTTATGTCAGTTGAACATTCTAGAGAGCAACAGGTAAACATGAGCTTAACGGAATGGTTTTGCACTTTATTTCAAATTTAGAAGTGACATCTCTGACGTCAAAACATCACATAATCTGCAGAAAAAAGAATTCTTCAGGGGGTTTCTAAGGACTTTCCAGTAACTGCATGTGTTACAAAACACATTCCAGAGAACAAAATTTTGTATTGGCAAGAGTAGGCTCAAGTGACAGGTATCAAAATATCTTGATCATTAAGGATGTTCTTTCTCAAAGGATTCAAAACTGAATAGGCTTACTGTTTCTTTGAAACCATCCTAAACACACATGGTACCATTGGACATTTGCAAAGGTAGGGCGTGGATGTGGGTGTTCCAACACACAATACATCAATAATTTGAGCCCCAAGTGCTTTTCCAAACCACTTTCCCAGCATTTTCAAGATTTTCAAGTAGCTAGAGACAATGTAAAGCATGCCATTGCAACAGAAATGGTAAACAGCTGCCTAAGTTTGTATATAAACTTTAGATAATCTGATAAATATTTATGATTAGTCTTGTCATCAGATTTAGCATTAGGAAGAAATACTCTCCCAAAATCTAACTGTGTGTTTTAAGCACTTTTCATTTTCATCTGTTCCACAAATTTCCTGCAATTATCTAAGATTTTTATCCAAGACAGGGACATGCAATGTTTGAGCTCTACTACAAAGTACTAGAGCTGCCCTTTACAGTATCTTTCTTTTGACTTCTACTTTACCGCAGAGCATTCCAAAGTATTCAGTGATCTTTCATTAACTCTGTTACACTGAGCACCTCTTGCATTCCTGCTTGTGGTATCACAGGACGGGGTGAGACAGTAAGATCCATATGACAGCTAAGATGTGATCAGAAACTCCAGAGGACTAGTTCATAACAAAGGAAAAAAGCCATCTGAGGATTTCCCAGTTTTCTGTTCTCTGTTTCCTCCTGTGTCAGCTCTATGTCAAGCTCTAAGTGATAGATTTTTGAGAGAAACTGAAACACTGTCTTGTAATTTTTCATGTTTATATGCCAATTAAGGCAGAAGTGCAAACAAGAAATTATTACAGAACTCCTTGTCACTAGAACACTATTAATTGATATTCATATTAGCCACTTTTAACCCTCCAGGCACCACAGTGCTCAGAGTGGCTTTCAGTTTCTGAAAGTGAAACCCCAGCACCACAATACTGATTTTGCAATAAAGAAATTAGTTTCAGCAAATTTGTTAATTAAGCAAAAATAGGAAATTTCATTTTGTTTCAGGAAGTTACATTTCTTATTTTAGTGTCCATCTTCTGCTTTCCTTAATATGCAGAATGAGAGGAAGTAACTGCACAGGGTCTGCAAGTGAAAGCTGAAAAAGTAGGTTATAAGGTACAGGTCTACAGCACTTTTCACACTGTCTCCCTTTTATTCTCATCTCCTAGCCATGCTAGTCTCTTTCCACACTATTGCTCTGACACCACAAGTCACCTTTCCATATGTGTACATGTACAGGAAGCATTTAGCAAGCCCTTCCTAGAAAAATTTCCACCTTTTGAAAGAGAGGTCAATAGTCATAAACATAGCGGTGCAGAGAAACAACTATTGCAGCTGGTCCTCTGCAGCAACAGGACTCTATTTATTTTTTATTATTTCTTTTGTCTTCCAATTTCCTTTTATCACCTGGGGCCAACTTTCCTCTAACAATTTTCTGCATTTCCAGAATTTTGATATCTCAAGGCTTGTCCCTATGAAAAGAAAACTGTCTAGGGAATATGTAATCCCAGACTTGTAAAAGCTGCAACTGTTACTTTATGGTGTAGATACAATTTGCTGTACAAAAGTAGTAAAATGTCTTCGAAATGGAAGCAAATAAAAGCTGTGGAATGAGTCAGGGATCATAAACACAGGGACAGCTTTACTCACCTACAGTGTGTGATTCATTTTGTTGAGAGCTGACAAGGTAACTTGAAAAGAAACCTTTTCCCATGCAACAGTTGCAGTAGCATACCTGTTGCATTCCTAAGATATACAAATGCTCAGTTACTTTAAGCTTTTGTTTCTTTGTGCACAGCTCTTTTGTTTGCTCTTCATTACTTCTGATGGTGCAAGTGTCCAGACCCATAAAAAATATCAGGCATGAAACAAGCAATATCACATTTATGAATAAGCTGCTGCACTCAAATGCAGCTTGCAAGTTTTCCTCCATGTGTTGTCATTTCTGGTGGTATAAACATACCTGAGAGGGAGAAGTGCTTCAAAGAAAGCTTACTGAGTCTACCTAGGGTAGACTGATGTTCTTCTTCATCCTAAAGATTATTACAGGGCATCATCCTGTGTTCCTTCTACATAATTATAAATATACTTCTCTGCCTGAGCCTTAATGATCACCTTAAATTTACCACAATATTCAGGCAAAATTCATGTCTAGCTTGATAGCTGAAACAGCCCATACTTTTCATATTGAAATCCTATATAAACCCGCTACTTCAATGATACATGTCATACAAAGACAATTATTTTATGGTGTATTCTCAGAACTTGCCTAGATTTGAAAAACTCCTGAAAGACAAATCAGCTCCATATATTTTTTCTGGGCAAAATACATTTTTTCCCCTGTCCAAAAAAAAAAGGTCTTTTTTTCTGGTCAAATACTTGATGTCTGCTAATGTTACACTGCACAGAAGTATCTTTTTAAACCACAATTTTTACAAGAAGTCCTTCAAGCACCAGGAGACAGTATTTCTCAAATATTCTCATTATTTTGAAGAAAATCTGAATGAAAATTTTGCACACTACACCAAATACTTCCTTTAAAGCACAAACAAGTACAAGTCTACTTTCACAAAGGACTCAGTGATCCCTGCAAGACCCTTCCAACTCAGAATATTCTGGGCCTCTGTGAAGGTAGATTTGCACATGTCTTCAATTGCCCTTCACCTTCAAGATAATGGTATGACATAAAGATATTGCACGTACCTACCTTCTATGAAAACAGAATTCCTGGGGAACTGAGGAGTAACAGTTGTGGTTTTGCTGTCTACAGAGATATTCAAGGCTTGTACATTCTAGGAAAGTTTTTTAAGGCTTTACTAAGCTAGAACATTTATCTTCACATCTTATACCCCAAAATTTTGGGGTGTTAAATGCATGGTGTGGACACTTATGTTTATTTTCCTCACCCAGAAAAACAGACATGATAAAAAACAAATCAACATTTGACAAATACTCTAAGCTGCCTATCAATCTGGAATCCCTACTGAAGCATCCTGATTTTGAAAGGTGTACTTCATTTGTTGATAACATATCTTGTTCCTTTCTTCAGGCAGTAAAGCACTGATACAAGCAGCTGAGCAGTATTAAAATAGCTTTGAAAATTTTATCTGATCCAATGATGCTTTAAGAAAAATCCTGATTGACACAGGGCTGAGATATGACATAAAAAAAAGCACTAAAAAAACATCACGGGATCTGATCTGTGAAGACATGAGTGTAAGTATTATTCCCTCAAAAAATTAGTGAGTCAAGAGGAAGACAGAGAAGATCATCATGATTAACTTCACTCATCCTCTTGCATAGCGTAGAACAAAAAACCCCAAGCAAACAAACAAACAAACAATCAGAGGACTTCATCTATTCTTTCTGCACACACCACCTAATATTTACTTAAACTGTGATATTAAACTTGAAAGGTACTCAGTCTTTATATAAAATTGTCATGTGTTGAATAATCCTTTACCTTAGAAAAGTGGCTTAATTTTAATTAATAGTAATTAATGTTATAGTTTCAGTATCGATGCATGTTTCCGTATTTGTATTCCACACACAACTCAGACAAGGTCTGTGCCTAAGGAGTAATGTGACTGTACATGTCACTAATGCTGATACCAATGACACAATAGTGCAGTTTTGCCTCAGAATCAATGTTAATTTGTCAAATTTTCAATCTTTTCTCATAAAGTGAAATTTTGCAATGCAAACTGGCACATGTTAACAGCTTACCGTATCAATATATATTCAAAAAACAATATCTACTCGAGATACCCTAATTCATGTAGCATAACTCATTAATTATATTATACTCCGATATAGATTAGAATTTAAATACTAGGTCTCCAACATCTTATAGTTTGTACTACATTGGAATAACTCCACTAGTTGTAGGAAATTGTAGGCTATTATTTGATAGACTACAATAGACTACAATAGACAATAAATAGTACAATAGACTATTTGACTACTTGTGTCTAATAGACAATTAGACACAAGTAAAGACAGAAAATTTTAATACCATGTAAAAAAAAAGAATCAGGTTCACTGAGGGAATTTTTCTAAACCACAACTGCTCTTCCTTATTGTTCCTATATGTTCATATTTCCTACAAACTTGCAAAGAAATCTTTTGTTCATTTTCCACAAAGATTTCTAGGAATGCAATTCAGGATTCTCTCTTGTTGACTGCCGCGTGTATCCCAGACAGGAAAACGACACCTGGGGTGCAGTCTTACCGAAATATGCTGCAATTTACCTGGGAAAAAAAGGAAAGTATTCTACAACAAGACAAATGTATGGACAAGAGTTCAGACCAGAAGAAAACTATAACAACAGGCAGCTGTATAAAATAAGCTATAATACACATAAGTAACAGCTCCTACGCTGCCCATGCCCCACTTGCAATTTTGATGGCAGAGCTCTACATACTTCACCAGCATTTGGAAATAATTCACAAGGTAATTTAAAAAATTATCATTTGAGTGCTTGGTTATTATTTTAAAATTCAGAAGGAAAATTGGATGCTCATAAGAATAAAGTCCTTTATCATTCGGCTCACAGAAACCTCCTAGACAATTTGATTTTTGAATTCAGTGAATGGCTGTATATAATAGCACTTGTTAGTGAAAAAAATACCAAATGCATGCAAATATTTTGAAGGCCTGTAAACAACACCACAATGCAGTAAAGACTCTGCTCTCACTTGTGTAATAAAAACCTAAGCGTCACAATTCATATTTAAGTTATGGACCCTTTGATATAAGCAGTTGAACTGAAGAAGTATCTTCCGGTAAAGGACTTTTCATTTGGCCCAAGGTAAGAGATGACACAAGCTCTGAAATTTCAGTTGGGTGTTGGTTTTGGGTATTCTTTGATTAGGTTTGGATCTTTTGTTTTTAAAACAAAGCAAGGAATTTATCTTCTTTGATTTACCTACATCATGACGCTTTCTACTAATCTAAAATAAAACAATTATAGAAAGTTATCCATTTGCATGTATACTTGAAGAAAACTACAAAACATACATCTCAATGGCAGCAGACCGAAGAGAGTGTGCTTTTTCTAGAAACCACCTACAACTTCCTTCGCAGTCCCATCACAAAAAGCCAGGTACATTCTTCTTTTTTTTTTTTAACAGATTGCTTTATAAGGCCTTTCTGAAAAAAATGGAGAACTTCAGTGAACCAGAAAAAAAATCAGAGATTCTAAATCTTACATATATTTATGGCTCAATAGAGCAAGGAGAACTGGAATACATTTTGTGTATGCTTTAAGTGGTTTCATCACCAGTCCTTAAATCTCCAGTCAGAGAGAAACATGACAAAACTGTATTTTCCCACTGAAATAATCTTAAATTCCATTGAAAACCATCTCTGGCTATTTTTCTTTTTTTTCAGTTTAACATTCGATAAAGAAAAGGACAGAATTTGTACCGTGAGTGAAAGCTTACGTCTAATAAAGGTTTCTTTGTTTTTCCAATTATCACTGTTTAGCTGATGTCATTAAGTATTATTAAGCAATCATTTGAATAAAATACAGAAGTTAACTAATCACTTAAATATGAGTCTTGGGCACTAGACTTAGGAAGTGAGAACATAAAGAATGTTGTTTTCATTCCCATTATACAATTTACTAAACAGTATTTTCACAACAGTTCAAATGGCACCAGTTATGAGTCCATTAATTCATCATCAGCCTTCCTGGATCCTTCCCCCTGAACCTGGGAATTGCAGGAAAGCTCTCTCTCCAGTATGGTATAACCCTTTTTTGTGATCAGTATGACATATTGTGCTTGAGAGATGGGACAAAATTATCCTCTGAATGTGAGCCTATGCCAAAAAGTCATTGTCATTTCATGAACTGCCCATCATTTTTCTACATTTTTGTAAGAGACTGACAGCTTGAATAAAAAAATTAAAAAAAAAAATTTGGAAAACCAAAGACTTCTGAAACAAGAAGGTCATGGATAGTTACCAAAGTGCTGTGGGAATTGCCAGCAACAGGTCTGGCAGCAATGAGGAATGACAGCTTGTTCAAGGGCTGCTCTGGCCACTGTCAATGAGATGGCAAGATTAAGTAAGGCAAAGGCCAGAGACTCTCTCCATCTGCCAGCAGCCTGGCTGAATTAACCCAGCATACGAGTCCGTGAAGCATGTGCCTGCTGCACATCTCTCTGAGGCTCTCTTGATGTTGTTCCATTTGGATTTGCACACTGAACAAAAAGCACTCAGAGTCTGAAACACTCAGATTAGACTTGTTTATCAGCAACATAGGAGAATGTCATTCAACATGATTTGGTATTTTGGTAAAAAGAGGAAAGTGAAACTAAACACAGCCCACACAACCCCAGTCTTCAGAGCTGAATACTTCTTACTCCCTTATCTTAGCATCAGCCACAAGTGTCCGAGATATAATGCAGCCCTCAAGCCAAGGATCCATAACATGGCTTTATTTTGCAAATTGTACTGGCCACCTACAACTCTTATACTACAAGTCTGGTCCTCTAGCACTCCTGCATTCACCACCTCCAGGGTCTGCCCCTACCTCTTCCTCTTTTCTCCTAAACCACTTCTTGCCTAAAAGAATTTAGCCTTAGTGACTGGCATCTCATGCACCACAAACAGGTCTTGGTTGCAGCTTCTCACACGAGTTTCCCTGAGATTTAACTCCCTGGTTCTGCAAAAACCTCACTCTTGGCTCCTCCAAGCCTGGCTGCCTCCTCAGCAAACGCAGCCAGGACCACTAAAATACTCCTCCTACAGCAAACCCAGCAGCAAACTGAGCCCCCAGCCCCGACACCAGGGTGGGTGATACAAACAAGAAGGCACACGGCCACAGCACAGGCCTCTAAAGGGCCTCTACCAAAGAGCAGAAGGCAAAACAGGTGACTCGCAGGACCTGCCCCACCTCCCCACAGCCCACTGCTTGCCACTCCCTTGCCCCACGGGCCAAGAGATGGCTCCCACAGCCACACCGTGGCACAGGACTGCTCCATCACCCTGGCCCCTGCCCAGCTGTACTCCTTAGCCCCCAGCTGTCCTGTGGGTGGCACGAGTAGCTCCTTCCCACATGAGCAGCAATTTTCCAGAAGGTTCTATAGGCAGCACCAGCCTTGAACTCTGGCACCAGCCTCGAACTCTGGCCTCAGCCACCAGTCCCAGCCTTAGCCCTGGCCCTCAGCCATGTCAGGGTGTTACTCGCCCCACAGAGGGAGCCTTGGCAGGGGGCTGAAGCAAAGCAACCCTTCCCTTGTATGCCTGCAAGGGATATTCAGCTACAGTCAGTAGAAACGTGAGACACATCTGTATTTTGCTCTCTGCTTCAGTGCAGTGGTGGCTATCAGTTTGTGCACTGCTTCCAACATGTTT
>VZRR01002993.1:12334-36800 GCA_013398015.1 Oreocharis arfaki
TCAGGTTGGACATCAAGAGGAATTTCTCTATGGAAAGGGTGGTCAGGCATTGTCAGGGGCTGCCCAGGGCAGTGGTGCAGTCCCCACCCCTGGAGGTGTCCCAGGAACACCTGGAGGTGGTTGGGCACAGGGTGGATTCGATGATCCTGGAGGTCTTTCCCACCCTCAGGGATCCAGGACCTCGCTGATGCCTGGAGATGCTGTGGGTGGACACTGGACCCCTGTGCCTGCTCCCCGCTCCGTCCCCTGCAGCCCCGGCTGTCCCGGAGCCGCAGGGAGCCGGTGTTGGAACTTCCAGCTGCCCGGGGCTGCGCAGGAGCTGGGAGACATTTAGTTCCTCTGCGGTTTTTTTTTTTTCCAGATTCCAGAGACTTACTAAAGGAATTTCCACAGCCTAAAAACTTGCTCAACAGCGTGATTGGCCGAGCCCTGGGCATTTCCCATGCAAGGGACAAGCTGGTGTACATCCACACTAATGGGCCAAGGAAAAAGGTAATCCCGTGCTGCTGGAGGGATGTGGGGGACAGAGTGGGAAGGGAGCCACAGAACTGCTAATCCTGGAAGTAACTTTCCTAGAGAAAATCATAGAAGAGTTTTAATTCCACAGAAAAGTTGTGTGATAATCTTTCAAACAAGAAATATTCTCACTTTTTTCCTATTTTTCCTGATCTCCATATGCTTTAATAAATGCAGGTGCTGTTCCTCTTTTTGTGTGGATATTTTTCTTTTAAGTGACTTGCTGTATCTGGCCTTTCTCAGCAGAAAGACACAGAGTCTGTGCTTAAATGTGCTTAAAGGTGTCCTACTACCTTATAAAATTGAGATTTAAAAGCTGCATTCTAGCCCTTAGGAACCCTAGATTTGATTGTAGATTCCAACAGAACAAATTCAGAAGCCTAAAATGTCCAATTGCAACCAGAAAAGAGGAGTTTGTTTGCAATGGGGGGAGGCTTCTAACAGTACTTGAGAGCAGAATGAAATACAGCCTCTTTGTTTGTTAAATGAAGCAGAGGAGTTCCAAGCAAACAGTTTTCCAGGTAGTTTGAGCTGTCACTGGGAAGCCAGAGGCCCAGATGTGGGCCTGGGCTATGAACTGAGCTGGAATTCTTACCTAATGGTGCTCCACGATCAAGGCTTTGCCTCCTCCTGTCACACCAGCTCTCATTCCAGAGCTGAAAGCCCTTTCCAGATGAAGTTTAACTGTAACCTGCATTCCAGGAAAAGACTCAGTTCTGATGGATTAACATTTTCCAATAACATTCTGTCTAAAATTTCCCAGACAGATTTTATTGCCACATCCTTTTTAAGCATCCCTGGATTTTAGGGGATACGTTAGTAATGTTACTTTAAAGTTCTTCATTATTTGTGTCTGTTTTTCTTGCTCTTTCTCAAGCAGTAGTGCAGTTTCCTAACTTAAATTTTGGAATACCATAGGCAGTGCCTCATCCCTAAAATTTGGAATACCCCAGGCAGTGCCTCATCTCTTTAGTTTGTATAATTGGTTCCCATTCTTGCCAGTGCTTAAATAGATTAATGTGGAGAGTAACTTCAGATTAAAACAAAAAACTAAACCAGGAAAACAATGAAAGGAGATAAAAGAGCCCTGGGAAAAAATGAGGGTTGGCTCACAAAGAAAAACAACCCAAAAAACAACCCCGCAAATGTGGGCAGAAGGACAGGTGAGAGCCTGGAGAGCTCTTGTTGGACGTGAACAGGGGGTTTGTGAGCACTTGGCCTTCTGAGACACCTTTTTTTCCCAGCAGGTCTGTGCTTTCCAGGCAGAACCCCGAGGCAAAATCCATAGCAGTTCCCTGCAGAGAGCCAGGTTCAGGGGCAGGAAGGCAGCCAGCCAGGTGCTGGAGAGTCAGGAGCCTGTGCTCCAGCCTTGGAGGCTGGGCTTTCCCAGCGGATCCGTTGGTGCCTTTCATCTGTGCTGCAGAAGCAGGAGAGAATTCCTTAGGCATTTCCCTCCTGGAGCCTTGTGGCATCTGCAGGGCTGGGAGCTGAGTGAGCCCTTGATTTGGAGCACTTCTTTGAAGAGTGCAGGCTTCAGCTTTCAGCATTCTCTGCAGGCTCTTAGTGCTCCCATCCAGGAGGATGCTCCCTTGCAGGAGCTGTGGTGGGGCTGTGGTTCTGCCAGTGCTTGGGTTGTGCTGGAGCTGGGTGCTCCTGTGCCTGGTGAGTGCTGGAGTGCCCAGGAGCTGAGGCAGTCCTGTGCTGGTTACATTACAGTGAGGAAGCAGTTGGGAAGATTTCCTTTCTGTTGCAGCTGGAAGGTGTTGGAGAGGGGATCTTGCTCCGGGGCACGCTCTGGTGTGCTGCAGTGTGCAGAGGGACAGCCCTGGGATGGAATTGTTCCTGTCATGACCTCCTGGCTCTTATCCCTTGGAGCTGACATGCTGTGACACCACAGCCCATGCTGGACCTCAGCCCTGCAGCTCTTGTGGGGCTGTGGCACCTCTGTGCCCTGCTCAGCCTTTTCCTTCAGTGCTTCTGGAGTGGAGCTTCCTGCAAAGGGACCAGACAACACTTTGTTCACAGTTTCCTTCTGTATTTCTCTTCTTTGCCTAGGGCCCAGAGATGGTTGGAGTGGGTGTGCTCTGGTGGAGGGGAGAGCTCACCCTGGCTCACTCTGTGGTTGTCCTTGCCTTTCAGAAAGTCACTCTGCACATAAAGTGGCCGAAGAATGTGGAAGTGGAGGGCTATGGGACCAAGAAGATCGATGCGGAGCGGCAGGCGGCGGCTGCAGCGTGTCAGCTCTTCAAGGTGAGCTCTGCTGCTGCTCAGCCTGGCCCAGCACACCCTGCAGTGTGCAGCCAGCCCGGCCTGGTGATGGGATCTCCTTCTCTCTTTGCCTGTGCACTCCCTTAGTTGGCCCCTCTGTTCAGGGGTAGAGGGTGAAGTCTTGAGTCTGAATCCATTTGAGCTTAAAATCCCACTTGCTTCAGGTAGTCCTGGTCTTTGTTCCTTTTGTCCTGGGCATTAATCAGCTCCTTAGTCTCAGCATCTGCAGTGAGTAGAGCTTCCCTCAGGTGGCTTTGCTGGTCACTAACCCCCACTTCTGCCAGCGCAGCTGGGTGTGTTTGCACTTGTAGGACCTTCAGAGCCTCCTGTTTCCTCTTCATCAAAGCCAGTGTGGCAATTACGTGTTGTGTTTTACAGTTACGCTTTGTTTGGCACCTGTTTATGGCTGGAAATGGGTGTGTGCAGCCAGTATCAAACAGGCACAGTAAAACTGTAAAGGTCACTCTTGAGGGTGTTTTATAGCTGAGAAAAAAATGCAGTTTTGTCTCCAGCTCTGCCCCTGGCTGTTCACTGTTACCTTACTGATTTGGGAGTTTCCCATTGATCTGTGTGTGGAGTGGGAACAAGGATCTCTGCTCAGGAGAAGATGCTGTGGATGCTCTGACAGTGAGACAGCTTCTGGCTTGCTTGTAGATCAGAGTGCTCTGTGAGGAAATTACCAGCCTTCAGAAATTCAGGAGAGCAGTGTGAAAACTCAGCTTCTTCAGCTGCCTAAGCTGGTCCTCTAATCCTGGGATCGGCAAAACTTGTTTCACTCACTGACTTCATTCCACCTCACTCAGTCAGCGTTCACTGGGAATACATCCTGGGTTTATCCTCCCTAGTCCAGCGTTGTTCCCTGCTTTCTTTGAGAGCCTGGAAGTTTTCAAAGGAAGAAAAATACCCTACTGACACATTTTCCCCAAATTTTGGAAATGGCTGAAGTGTACTTCAGTTTAGAACTTAAACCAAAACCCAGCCCCCTGAAACCCCAGACTGAACATGCAAAGCTTTCTTTGCCAGCTAAACTGGAAGCTGGCAGAAGACCCTTGTGATGGGAAGCCTTGTGTGATCACAGCTATAGAAAGAGCTACAAATGCTGCTTTAAAAAGTCATCAGTTTGAGAAAATTATTAGTGTCTAATTAGTGCAGAGGGTGAATACAGAGGCTTTGAGTAGAGCAGTGAGCCAGGTGAACTTGGGTGTCTTAGGCACTCCCACAGCACAAAATAATACAGCTTTTTATAGTACAGGCCAATTAAGGCCATTAAAAGGTCTAAAGCTGTAACTTTTAATTTATGAAAATTAAAGCTAGAACTTACTGCAGCAGTCTGGTGAGAAATGGTGTGTGCTGCACTCCAGATGTGTCTGGAGCTTCCTGCAAGGTTCAGTCCTAAATGGTGATGGTAGGAGAGTGTTTAATTACTGCAGGCCTGCTTCAGAATCTGGCAGGTTAGGGACATTTTCCTGCTGCTTGTACAAAAAACTCTTCCTGGGAAATGGAAGGCGATGAACCGTTCCCTGAATTCTCATCCTGTGTTATCCCAGATTATGCCAGTTCAGACTGTCCTTCCCAAAAAGATGCATTTCCTGCTCTGAGGGTGGTTTCAAAACCTGAGGGTGCTAAGTATAGCCAGGAGTTTGTAAAACCCCCATAAATCCTGGCCCACCCTTTCTAACGAGCTGTGTGGGGCTGAGAGCCGTGCCCTGGGGAGGGAGGGCAGGGACCAGCCTTCCCGTTGGTACAGAACAGCGGTGGGGGAAGGTTCAGAGTTCCTGGAAGTGCCTTTCCTCGCTCTCTCTTTGCGTGGGGAAGGAGGGGGCCGCTCCTGCCCCGCTGTCCCCAGCAGGCTGTGGGTTCCCAGAGCTGCAGGGGGGGTTCCCAGAGCTGCCCCGTGTCTCTCCCACAGGGCTGGGGCTTGCTGGGCCCCCGGAACGAGCTCTTCGATGCGGCCAAGTACCGGCTGCTGGCCGACCAGCTGGGCTGTCCCGACGAGCGCTGGTGCTCCGAGGGCAAGTGGCGCTCCAAGTCCGGCCCCTCCCTCGCCGACCTGTCCACCTGCTGGCGCCGCATGGAGCCCGACGATGCCATCCAGCCCATGGAGCAGGGCAGGATGCCCAAAGCCATGAGGAGAGAGGAGCTGGAAGAAGGGGAGCTGGAGGAGGGGGAGCTGGAGGAGGAGGCGATCGATGTGTCAGATTACCTGCCCATGGCACACCAGGACGCCCGGACCCCGGGCAGAGACGCCAGGTGGGTCTGGCTGGGAATGCTGAGCCAGGGCAGAGGCAAGGGAGGGTTTTTCTGTAGCTGGGGGGGGCCTGGAGATGGGCCAAAGGAATACTGGGGCAGCCTGGTCTTGTAGCTGGCTGCCATCCAGGGAGTGCATAGACTTCTTCCCTGCAGCTCTGCCCTCTGGAGAGACTGCTGCCAGTCTTGTTAGCTGCCTTCTTCCTCTGTGCCTAAAGACATTTCCATCCCCAGAAGTGGTGCATGTGCACTTACACCAGGTTTTGACTACCCTGGTTTTGAGGGCAGTGTTAAATATACTCCTTTTCATCCCCGTAGCTGCCTGCTTGGGTTTATGAGCACAGATCTTGGATTTCTAATAGGCAGCAGGAGCAAGATCTGTAAGAGATATAGGTGATGGTGTGTATTTCAGTGATGGGTTTTTTTATTCAGAATTATTGATTAATTAAATCTGTTTAGATCTGTGTGGTTTGTAGCCTTGGTGTAAAGGTTTGATCACTCTCTAGTAGGTGGCTTTGCTGGGCTGGGTGGTTGTGACTGACAGGCTTTAGTAGCAAGGGACAGCTGGACTCTGCACATGACCAGAATTACCTGGGCTTTCACTGAGTAGTCTCAGAGGTCAGCAGCACTCCTGGAGTGGGGTAGGTCTGAGCACAAGTGGGCATTTGTACATCCAACTCTCCTCATGTTCCATGCAGCCGAGGAGGGAGTTCCATTGAAATGACAGACGACAACACCGCCATCCGTGCCCTGACGCAGTTCCCGCTTCCCAAAAATCTCCTGGCTCAAGTCATTCAGATTGCAACCTCTTCCTCCACAGTCAAGGTAAGGTGCTGCCTGACCCCTGCCAGGGACAAAGCTCAGAGGCTCCAACTGGAATCGCTTTGGATGCTTTGTTTGGGCAGCAGAACTGGGGAGAGGAGGGAAGTTAGAACTAGACCTAGAGAAATCAGTGTGAGCAGCAAAGACTTTGTGGTGAGAACTGAGGGAATGTGTTGATAGAACCATGAGGAATGTTGTTCCTGAAGCCAGGGCAGTGGAGGAGCTGCTGTCTGAATGAAGGAGATGTTTTCTAAGGTTTCCTTTCCCCATATATCTGCAACAAGCACAAGTTTGTGTTACTGGGAGTGATGTGTAACTTCTGTGCTGATGGAATCTTTCCACAACTCGATTCTTGCCCGTATCCAGGGATCCTCCTTCCCGGGATGTGTCACCCACCTCCTTCCCAGAGCTCGTGTGCTCAGCAGAAAGGAGCTGAGCTCCACCCTGAGGCTCTCAGGATGTTCCCCACAGCTGCTTGCTCTCACTTTGGCTTAGACAGCGCCTTGTGAGCTGGGGGGTGGAGTTCAGTGCAGTGAACTTCTTCTAGTGCTCCATTAAAACAAATCCAACAAAATCCAACAAATCCAGCAAAAAACTCTGTGGTGAAAGGTCTGGAGGGGCCACATGAGGGGTGGCTGAGGGCACTGGGTTGGTTCAGCTGGAGCGGAGGAGACTGGGGGCAGAGCTCAGCAGGGGCTGCAGCTCCTCCTGAGGGGCAGCTCCAATCTCTGCTCCCTATGACAGGGACAGAACCAAGGGAGTGGCTGGAGCTGGGCCAGGGCAGGGTCAGGCCAGAGATCAGGGAAAGGTTCTTCCCCCAGAGGGTGCTAGGCACTGCCCAGGCTCCCCAGGGAATGGGCACGGCCTCGAGGCTGCCAGAGCTCCGGGAGCGTTTGGGCAGCGCTGCCAGGGATGCGCAGGGTGGGGGTGTTGGGGGGTCTGGGCAGGGCCAGGGTGGGGCTGGGTGGTCCCTCCGGGCCCAGGCTGTCCCACGGAGCCCGGTGCTGTCGTTCCCTGCAGGAGTACATGCAGTTCCGCACGGTGGGCACCAAGACCAAGATCTGCAAGCTCACACTGCGCTGGCCCTGCCCCATGACCTTCGCTGCCAAGGGCCGGCGCAAGGTGGAGGCCGAGAACAAAGCAGCAGCTCTGGCCTGTCAGAAGCTGAAGGTGAGTGCCCCTGGCTCCTGCATCCTGTGGGGATGTGCCTGTGGATACAGCTCCTCCCACCTCACTTGCTGGATTTGAGCCTGGCAGGGGATGCTGGAAACTTCCTGATCTTTGACGTGCTTAATGAGCTAATGCTTAATAAATATGTGTTTCCAAACCTTGGGACTCACAGCATGCCAGAACCACAGCAAGGGACTCAACAAGGGGGTTTTGTCAGGTCGTGGTTTCATGGCTGCTGTTCCTCTGATGGGTCTGTTTGAGACCTTGCAAGTGTCGTGTCAGGGCAGGTGGTTGGTTCTGGTGCATCTGGTTCTCCAGAGCTGGAGTGGGATCATGTCTGGTTTCTTGCTGTGGCAAGAAAAGCAGGAATTGATGGATTTGGGGTGGTAAGGAGCGGGCCTATCCGAACAGGGGATCCAAGTGCTCTGTATAGCAGCCCTTGGTGTGAGC
Source organism: Oreocharis arfaki (assembly GCA_013398015.1). NCBI lineage: Eukaryota > Metazoa > Chordata > Aves > Passeriformes > Paramythiidae > Oreocharis > Oreocharis arfaki. The sequence continues at coordinate 19,808 of VZRR01002993.1, forward strand.
AGCCTCAGACCTGATGGTGTTGTTTGCCTGTTCCCTGCAGAGCCTTGGGCTGGTTGACAAGAACAACAACCCCCTGAGCCATGCCATGTACAACATGACGTCCCTGCGGGAGCTGGGGGAGAACCAGAGGAAGCCCTGCCACATCAAAGTCCCTGAGGCCACCCTGCGCAAGATCGAGAACTACCTGAACCACGTGAGGCTCAGCCCCCTGAGGATCCCCTTTGCCTGATCCCATTTCACTTCAGGAATTGGATGTGTTTGAAAGCTTCCTGTCAAAATGTTGAGAGAATTCATGGTTTGATTGTTCCCACAAAACCTGATCAGTCTCTGCTGCCCTTTGGGGAAGGGAGACCCTTTCTGGGCAGTGGCCTTCCTTTTGGAAGACTCTAGGACTCTTAAGGTTGAATCCAAAAGTTGCAATAGATTAAAAATTCAGCAACTTTTTAATCCCATGAGCATCTGGGCCAGTGCTTTGATTTGTGTTTTAGACAGTTCCTGACCTGTTGCTCCTTGTAGTTCTTCCTGTGGGATGTGAGACTTCTGTTTTTTCTTTTGCCAAGACAGAATATTTCTGGCTTAGCCAAACGTTTGTGTTTTGCATAAGTTATGTGTCTGGGTGGTGGTGTAACTTGATAGTTTCCAAAAGCTGTCTTTGAGGGGCTGTTGCATTGGCGAGCTGAAGTTACTGGTCTGTGCCTGTCAGTTCAGGCAGCAGCACGAACACCCCTCCTGAAACAGGGAATGCAGCAAGGAACACACAGGGGGCTGCCCAAATTAGTTCTCACTTTAAATAACCTCAGTTCAGAACATGGCTGAGTTACCTAAGATCTGAGGAGACCTTGGCAGAGCCTTGGCCAAGCCAGACTGGCTGAGTCTGTTCCAGGCACTTGTTTCTTTCTGACCTCCTCAGGACCGGTACTAACCTTGCTGTCCTTGCCGGCTTCCTCCCTCTCTCCCAGTATCCCGTGGACATCAGGGAGTCCAGGCCCCGGATTGCTGATGACATGATGAACCTGACCAAGGAATCTGGTGCGATCAGCGACGCGATCACGGGGAAGACCTACATCCCCATGCTGGAAGCAGAGGAAGTGCGCCTTAGCCAGAACCTGCTGGCCCTCTGGAAAAGGAGAGGAGCCTCCTGGCAGGAGAGCCACCCGCTGCCAGTAGACCCTCACAAGGACACCATCCTGTCAGCCATCGAGCAGAACCCCGTGGTGGTGATAGCAGGAGACACGGGCTGTGGGAAAACCACGAGGATCCCGCAGCTGCTGCTGGAACACTACATCCTGGAGGGCCGCGGCGCGCGCTGCAACGTGGTCATCACCCAGCCCCGGCGCATCAGCGCCATCTCGGTCGCCCAGCGCGTGGCGCAGGAGCTGGGGCCCAACATGAGGAAGAACGTGGGCTACCAGGTGCGGCTGGAGAGCAAACCCCCCGCCCGGGGAGGGGCCCTGCTCTTCTGCACCGTGGGCATCCTGCTCAGGAAGCTGCAGGGCAACCCCAGCCTGGAGGGCGTCAGCCACGTCGTGGTGGACGAGGTGCACGAGCGGGACGTGAACACGGATTTCCTGCTCATCCTGCTCAAAGGCATCCAGAAGCTGAACCCCGACCTGCGCCTGGTGCTCATGAGCGCCACGGGGGACAACCAGCGCTTCTCCCACTACTTTGGGGATTGCCCCGTGGTCAAGGTGCCGGGCTTCATGTACCCGGTGAAGGAATACTACCTGGAGGAGATCCTGGCCAAGCTGGGCCGGCACCGGCATCGGCACTACGAGATCAAGGTGGGTGTGCAGCGTGGGGAGGGAGCTGTCCCCCTTGGATGGGGCACTGGCTTCTGGCCTGTCAGCAGGGGGAGAGTCTGGGCCTGGAACCGCTCCTGCTTCCCTGTGGTTGTTGGACACTGTTTGCTTAGCTTTAATTCCATGTCAGTCCTCCTGAGGTGTAGTCAGCTCAGTAGGACCCCAGAGTATTTTGATTAAATTATGCATAAAGATGACTTCACCTTAGGGTCAAGTTGCTTTTGTCTCCCTTTAATGGGAAGTTTGATGTTTGAGTAGGCTGAGAGCCCGTTGCTTTGTGTACGCAGACACAGAGTTGAATGTTTGCACACCCTGGGCAAGCCTGGCCCAGGACTGGGATGGTTGTGGCTTCCAGCCCTGTTACCTCAGTGCTCACCGTCCTGCATGACTGAATTCTCTGATTGCTGCTTTCTGCAACTAGTCTGACTGTTCCTCTGGAAAATGCCCTCCAGACGTGTGCTGTGCTCTGGGTAATCCTACACCAGTGGTGGGTCATGGAGTCACAGAGTCACTGAGGTTGGCTGGCATCTCCAGACGTTTTCTGGTCCAACCTGCTGGGCTGGAGTCTGTCAGCCCGTTTTTCCAGCCTGGAGAGATCCCTCCCTGTGGCTGAGCAAGTGTCTGGAGTATCAGCCTCTTCTCCCAGTGCTGCATCATCAGCAAACTCACTTGGGGTATCCCATTGCCTCCAGGGCATTCTTCTTGCTTCTGTTGCGGCAGGGATTTTATCTGAGCTTTAATGGTCTGTTCCAAATTGCTGAGGGATAGAAAAGCTGCTGAAAGCTGCTGCTTGGAGCCTGATGGATTTGAACTCCCAGGTGCATGTGGCACAGTTTTGTCCACGAAAATCTCGTGGGAATTCTGTTACCTGTGAGGTGCTGTTCAGCAGAGGTGCACAGATCTCAGCTCTGGGATCTGGACAGTGGGAAGGGCTCGTGCATTCTCTGTGCACAGCAGGGAAACTGGCAGCACTTGTGACCAGAGCACATTCCAGGTGGAGCCCAGGCCAGGCTCCTGGCTCCAAGTCCTGGGCAGGCTGTCCAAGTGCAGAGATTTGCTGTCTGCAGAAGGTGCTCTGGAGGTGCGCCTGTGCTGTGTGCTGACACCTCCCTGACCTGCCTGTCCTGTCTGCCCAGCAATCCGACGATGAGTGCGTCCTCGACCTTGACCTGATCACCGACCTCGTGCTGCAGATCGATGCCCACGGAGAGCCAGGTGGGTCCTGCCTTGCCCTGAGCGCTTCCTTCTCCTGGGGGGAGAGAAAGGGAACCCCTGCAGAGATGATGCTGAGCCTCATGCCAGGGATTCCTGCTCATCCAAGTGGTCTCGAGCCATGTGGCACAAGCAAATTCTGAGTCTTTGGCTAAGACAGGGTTGGACTCCTCAGTGTCCTGAGCAGCTGTTCCAGGACTGTCTGTGCTCCAGCACTGGCAGCCTTGTGCTGCACAATTGCCTTTGGTATTGGAGTCCCATCCCTGTCAAATACCTTTGCCTGGAAGGTGCTGTTTTTGGGAAGAAGGCAGGACTCTCAGGTGACTTCCGAGAGATTTAAGTGTTTCAAAGCTCGTGGCTATTCACTGTCAAACTCCAGGTAGCCTGGTTGCTTTCTGCCCTGGGAACCTGTGTCTCCAGCTGGGGAAAAGCACTTGGATTTCGAGGCCATGCATTCTTAGCTCCCGGTGTGTTCCAGGTGGGATCCTGTGCTTCCTCCCTGGCTGGCAGGAGATCAAAGGGGTGCAGCAGCGGCTGCTGGAGATGCTGGGCTCGCAGAACAGCCGCTACCTCGTCTTGCCAGGTGAGAGGGCAGGGCCAGCCCCTTCTTCCCAGGATTCGGGAGAATCTGGGACAGTTGGCTTGATGTGCCCCTTCAGCTTTGCTCTGGTACAGAGCTGGTGAGCTTTGATGTCCCAGCTGTGTAATGGTGTGTGGTAAGTGTGAGTAACTCCTCCTAGCAGAGGCTGAGTAACTCCTGTGTGTGATCAAAGAGTGGCTTCCCGTTTGCCTCCAGCAATTCGGAATTAGGCAAGGGAAAAGCAGCTCAGTTCTGCACTGCCGTAGCTGCACGCTGAGCCCGCACAGAAAAGATCTCAGGACTTGTTCTGTGGGATGCAGGTGGACCTAGAGCTCAGCTTTGATCAGTGAATTTAACATTCCTTGCCCCAGGGGGAAATTTATTACAAAAGCCACTTTTGCTCTGCAAAGCTCTTAAGGGTTTTGGCATTTTTTGTTTGTTTTTTAGCAGCTCTGCCTATTCAATGTCAAACCAGGCCAGGCAGGAGCAGAGCTTTGAGCAGCTGGGCTGTTAATAAGTGCAGGTGTTGTTTGGTGGAAGGTGCCTGTTCTCCTCTGCTGCTCCTGGGGATTCCTGCGCGTCGCTGAGCTGTGACAGGGCAAAGCTGGGACACAGGACAGCCACGGGCCCTCGCTGGGAACCACTTCTGACAGAGTGCACCCACGTGGCAGTGAGGATTCCCTGTTCCCCTGCCCCAGGGGACTTTTGGGGAGGGGCAGCTGCCGAACTGGACTGTGGGAGGGAGTGGGATTTCTGCCAGGGATGTTCCTGGGGTGCCACCAGGCTCTGGGGCAGGAGGTGAACAGAGCTGCTGCTACTGAGCCACAGGTTGAAGCAACTGAAATGAGGCCTTCCCAAATGACTTGTGGAAGATTTTTCCTGGGGTCTGGCTGGCAGGAAGCTGGCTGTGACCATTGGCGGCTGGTGTCCCCATTCCTGCCCCCCGTTTCCAGAAATGGGAGGTGGTGGTACAAGAGAACCTCAGCCGGGCGGGGCTGACTCTGCTTTGATTTCCCAGTGCACTCCAACATCCCCATGATGGACCAGCAGAACATCTTCCAGAGGCCTCCTCCGGGCGTCAGGAAAATCGTCCTGGCCACCAACATCGCGGAGACCTCCATCACCATCAACGACATCGTGCACGTGGTGGACAGTGGCACGCACAAGGAGGAGCGCTACGACCTCAAGACCAAGGTACTGCTGCCTCGCTGCCTCTGACTCATCTGGGACACTGGAGCAGAGGGCTGAGGTCAGAGGAGTGTTTGAGCTGCCATTAAGGGGATGATGGAGCTGCTTCCCATTTGACCCCGGGGCACAGGCGTTGTGTTCCTGTTTGGGGACAGTGTTTGACTCATCAGTGTTTGCTGTGTCCAAGCTCAGGCTCCCCATCAAATTCTGAGTTTTTTTAAACAAATTTAAGGCAAATCCTACTCCCTTCCCAGCTCTCTGTTTCACCATAGAACACCTGTAGCTTTTCTGTTTGCTGTCAACCTTTTTCTATGATTTCATCAAAAACCTCTTGCAGGCCCTTGCAGGGCAGCCCTGACCCTGCTCTTGTAAGATCCTGCTCTTGTTTCCAGCTCTCCTGGCCCAATCCTGTTCCTCACCTTTCTGAGGGAGATCTGCTGCCCCAGGGCCTGTTCCTGGCAGTGCTGGGCCCTGGGAAGGCTCTTGCTTGTACACTTTTGTAACAAGGTGAAGGCAGCTGTGCTGCTGTTGCTCTTGGGAGAAGGAATTCTGGCAACATCCCTCTGCCCCTGTTCCAGGACATCATCCCCCAGGGCCAGGTGGCCACTCACACCTCAGAGCAGTTGTGGTTTAAACCCAGCCCTTTGATACTGCCCAGTTTTATGCCATTTCAGAATGCAGACCCCAAGGCAGGGCTGGGATGGGGAGCCCTGGGATGGGGCCTGGGACAGGTGTCCAGCAGGTGGCATCTGGGTTCCATCCATGCAGCCCCGGAGCTGCTGCTGGACAGAGACCAGCACTGCGAGAGGCAGGAGAGTGGGGAAAGGCTTCCCTGGCCCTGGGGGACCATTTAGCAGTCGTGAGGAGTCTGAGTCCTCCTGGCTGAGTGGAAAGATGGCAAAGGGAGGAAATTTGGATAAGGGCCTGGAGTGACAGGACAAGGGAATGGCTTCCCATTGCCAGAGGGCAGGGATAGTGGGAAGAATTCTTGGCTGTGAGGATGGCGAGGAGCTGGAATGGATTTTCCACAGAAAATGTGGCTGCCCCTGGATCCCTGGCAGTGCCCAAGGCCAGGCTGGAAGGGGCTTGGAGCAGCCTGGGACAGTGGGAGGTGTCCCTGCCCATGGTAGGGATGGAATGGGATGGGCTTTAAGTTCCCTTCCAGCCCAAACCAGTCTGGGATTCCATGGTGTGAACAGGACAGAGCTGTGGGAGCGCTCACCCTGCTCCTGCCCCCGCAGGTGTCCTGCCTGGAGACCGTGTGGGTGTCCAAGTCCAACGTGGTGCAGCGGCGCGGGCGCGCCGGGCGCTGCCAGTCGGGCTTCGCCTACCACCTGTTCCCGCGCAGCCGCCTGGACAAGATGCCCACGTACCAGGTGCCCGAGATCCTGCGCACGCCCCTGGAGAACCTGGTGGTGCAGGCCAAGATCCACATGCCCGAGAAAACGGTGAGCACTGCTGGCTGCAGGGACTGAGCAGGGTTCCTGGGGCCCCGGGGACAGGAGCAGGAAGAACCCAGAGTGCCCATTGCTTTTTGCTGGACTGGTGCTGTCCTGGGAGGTTCAGACCAGGAAATGGATAGATCCCTTGGATGACAGAGTGTGTCTGGAAGACTGAAGGAATGGAGAGGGCTGAGCTCAATCCCTGGAGGCAAACAAAGAGGGAATTGTGTTGCAGTCTGGGTTCCCGAGGGCTCTCCCACATACCTGTATGGGAAACAGGCTCACTCTTTGCCTTTTCCCTTCCCTGCTGTGTTGCAGGCAGTTGAGTTTCTCTCCAAGGCTCTGGACAGCCCTGACATCAAAGCTGTGGATGAAGCTGTGATCTTGCTGCAGGAGATTGGTCAGTTAATTCTGTGTTCTGGAAACATGCTTGCTGTCTAAACATGGGAAGTGGGACTTGGCACAGACTGCTGTGGGGCAGACTGGGCAGGATTGTCCCTGGATGGGGATGGCAGTTGATAATGACTTTGCCAAACCATGTGCCCTGTGCTGTTTTATTTCCCACACTGCTTTGCTTAAAAATTGGGGATAACTTTCCAAGGTTAAAAAAAAGGGGAGGGGACAGAAAGAAGGGAAATGGTGATCTGGAGTTAAAGAGCTGGGAGACAGAAGGAAGGGAAGTGGTGATCTGGAGTTGAAGAGCTGGGGGACAGAAGGAAGGGAAGTGGTGATCTGGAGTTCAGGGCTGGGCCTTGTTGACGGTCCTGTGGCTGTGCCAGCTGTTTCTTTGTCCTAAGCTGAGTTAGACCTGGGGGGTTCTGGGTGCTTACTACAGTCCCCTGTCCCTGTGCCTCTTCTGGAGGTCACCCCAAATCTTCCCAGCCCTGGCAGTTCCCAAATGCCCTGTTCCGGCTGCCCTGGGAGCTGATGGATGTGCCACATGGGTGGCTCTCCTGCAGGAGTGCTGGACCAGCGGGAAGCCCTGACCACTCTGGGCAAACGCTTGGCCCAGATCTCCACGGACCCTCGGCTGGCCAAGGCCATTGTCCTGGCCTCCATCTACCGCTGCCTCCACCCGCTGCTGGTCATCGTGTCGTGCCTGACGCGGGACCCCTTCAGCAGCAGCCTGCAGAACCGCGCCGAGGTGGACAAGGTGAGGAGCCCCCCTGGCACGGGCGGGCAGCGGGGGGCGGGGGCTGCCCGTGGCTCACCTGCGTCCCTGTCCCAGGCCAAGGCCGTGCTGAGCCGGGAGAGCGGCAGTGACCACCTGGCCTTCGTGCGGGCGGTGGCGGGCTGGGAGGAGGTGCTGCGGCGCAGGGACAGCCGTGCCAGGGACAACTACCTGCAGGACTACTACCTGTACGGGCCCAGCCTGCGCTTCATCAACGGTGAGTTCGGGGCCATCCCGCCCCTCCCCTGGCCCCACGCGGCTGCTGCACAGGGAGGGACGCGGGGCACAAATGGGCTGTGCTGGGCCGGTGACCGCAGCCCAGGGCAGGTGGCCTGTCCCAGCCTGGGCTGGTGCTGCCCTGCTGAGGTGACTCATTCCATGGGGGGAAGGAGAGGGTGAATCTCATCCCTGGGGCTGTCTCCTCTCTCCAGGCCTTGTCAAGCAGTTCTCTGAGAACCTCTACGAAGCCTTCCTGGTGTCGTCCCCGTCCGACTGTACCATGCCCTCGTCCGTGTGTAACCAGTACAGCGAGGAGGAGGAACTGGTCAAGGGCGTCCTCATGGCTGGGCTCTACCCCAACCTCATCCAGGTACCGGCGCTGCCATCGCTCTCTGGGGATTGCTGTCGCAGCGGGTGGCACCGGGAGGTGCTGAGGTGCCAGAGATGCTTCTGCTCTCTTGGGAGTGAGTGTCCAAGCCAGGCTTGTGCCCCGTGCTCCAGTCTGTGCTCCAGTGCTGTCCCTGATCCCCACTCGTGAGGAGTGGCTACTCCGGCTTGTGTGGGTCATGCTTGGGTTCTTGTCACTTGGTCTGGGAGCCACTGAGTGGCATTTTTCTCCTGTTTGCTGCCTGAGGTGGCATCTTCCTCCTCCTGTTGTCTGTCCCTTGCCTGGCACTGGGTGACCGCCAGGTGTGGTCACCCCAGGGATGTGCTCCGCTAAGCCATGGAGCTCCTGGGAGCGGAGGGACACCACCCCCCTGTCAGAGGGGTGGCTGTGGCTGCCAGGGCTGCTGCTGGTGCGGGTTGTGACAGTCCCCTCCCGTGGCAGGTGAGACAAGGCAAGGTGACGCGCCAGGGCAAGTTCAAGCCCAACAGTTACGCGTACCGGACCAAGGCCGGCACCGTGCTGCTGCACAAGTCCACCATCAACAGGTGGGTGAGCGGGCAGGGGGGTGCCAGGGGGCAGCGGCCGTGCCGGCCCGGCCGGGCTGACCGAGCTGCTCCTGCAGGGAGGCGTCCAAGCTCTACAGCCGCTGGCTCACCTACTTCATGGCCGTCAAGTCCAACGGCGGCGTCTTCGTGCGGGACTCGTCCCAGGTGCACCCGCTGGCCGTGCTGCTCATGACCGACACCGACATCCACGTGCGAGGTGAGTGCTCCGGGGGTGCCCAGCCTGCTCCAGCTCCTCCCTGGCCCCAGTTCCTGCTTCCCGAGGCTCTGGGGCTGGGCACATGTTGCTGTGCTGGGGCCATGGAGGTGATGGTTCGTGAGCTGTTCCTGGCTGCTGCTCTGCAGGGACACAAAGCCAGCCCTGGCAGGCTGAGCCTTAGGGCTGTGCCTGAAGCATCCTGGGGGAAGGAGCTGAGCTGGCAGGATCCCACTCGTCCCTGGGGCCGTGTCCCTTCAGCCCATGGGGTTGGGGCAGTGCTGCAGTCAGTCTCTAGCCTGTGAGCTCAGTAGGGCTGTGCTGTCAGTCACCTCCTGTGGGAAACGGGGATGATCCCAGTGTGTGCTCAGAGCTGCCTGGCTTTTGTGGGAGCTCTGGGCCCGGTTGAGTCCCCAGACCAGGCTAAAACGAGCGTGGGGAGGAGCTGCCCCAGGGAGGAGCCCGAGCAGCCCCGCTCACGCGCTCTCCCTCCCCCAAGATGACGGCTGGCGAGCGACGGTGTCGCTGACGGACAGCGACCTGCTGGTGCTGGAGGGGGACTCCTACACCATCCGCCTGCTGCGCGACTTCCGCGTGTCCCTCTCCAAGATGGTGGAGACGTGCCTGTGCTACGAGATGGCCGCGATCCCCGGGGACCTGCACCACCAGCACAGCCAACTGCTCGACATCCTGGTGGATCTGCTCAAGGGCCCTCCCGGCAGCTTCGGCTCGTAGGCGGAGCCGCAGCCTCGTGTGGGGACTTGTAATTTGTATAAAGATGTTCACAAATGTTTATTTAAATAAAGTTCTATTTATCCCTTGTGAAGTCATCTCTCTCCATCCTAGAAGATTAATGTTGTCTGAATCTCCTGCTGTCGGCTCCGTGCATGGTCACCGCGTGGGAAGAGCAGCGCAGTCCCGCCGGGAATGGACTGGGAGTGCCGACGGACCCCGGCGCCAGCTCCGCGATGCCCACCCGCCTCCTCCGCTCGTCCCAGCGCCCGTCCCCGACCGGGAACAAGGACACGGCTGCTGCGGGCCCTCCTCCGCCCCCTCCCCACGGGGCCGGGCTGGAGCTGCTCCGGGGCCAGAGCTGCTCCGGGCTCAAGAGGAGGACGGATGTCCCGGCTGTGCCAGGATGGTGGATCCAGCAGCTCCGGCAGGCAGGGGATCGCTGATCGTTGTCTCTCCACATGGAGGAAGCCCCGAAAGGACCGGATGGAGAGGAATTCCACGCGGGATCCGAGGGGCCCTGCCAGCCCCAGCACAGTCGTGGCGTCTGAGTGTGAGATGTGACTCGTCCTTCCCAACCTGCCTGTACTTCTCGTCCTCTTGCGTTGTTCCTATGATTTTTTTTTTAAAATTCCTGTTCTCCCCACGTGGAGGAGGCTGGATCCCTGTCCCTTGTGCAACACAGGACGTGATTGTAGCTGCCAGGCTGCCTGTGAGCGCCGCTCCTGCGGGAAGCCAGGAGCAGAGGCACAAAATCCTTTGTTTTCTATGAACAGGGACCATATTTCTGTGGAAGGAGGATTGCGAGAGGCACAGCACTCACTGAGGAATCTGGAGTTTAATCCCAGCTTTGCCTTGGATTCTCTGTCCGAAGAAGACAGTGACCTACCTCACAGGGCTGTTGTGAGGGTCGGGGTTTGTAACGGGAGCCCTCGGGCCCAGGGCTGTGCCCCCCCGGGGCCTGGGCTCCTTTCTTTTTATTCCCATTTCTTACGCTCTTTGTACCTGCAGCCGGGAATGGGAGCGAGGCCGTTTCCATGGCTCAGGGGCTCCTGCCCCGCGCCCCCCGGGGCCACCCTTTGGTTCTCCCAGTTCTACCATTTAAGTTACTGCTCATGGGCTTTAAGGGGCCGTGGCTGTGCCAGCACAAGGCCCGGGGGGGCCCTTCCGAGGCTCCGCTCCCCCCGGCCGTGGGGACGCCGGCGCGGGGCCCTCGGAGTCCTGCAGCCTGGGGTCACTCCAAACTGCTCATCTTCATTTCACTTGCTTGAGGTTGTCACTATTATTTGACCAGTGTTTGTTTCTTTTGGCCTGTATAATGGGCAGTATGGTTTTCCCTTCCAGCAGGTTTAAAAAAAAGAAAAAAAAAAAACAAAAAAAAAAAAAAAGACTAAGCTATTGTCTAAATGGTTCCGAACTAGTGTGATATTGGGATACTTCCGTGGCTGTTATGTGATACTGGATCTTTTTACAACATAGATTAAAGACAATAAAAAGGGATAGAGTAGGAACTGCCTCTGTCCTCTTCATTCTTTTTTACTATTTTTTTTTTTTTGCAAAGTTTGGAATTTTGTGCCTTTCCTGGGTAGGGAAGAGCAGCGAGAGCCACTTCTCTGCTGGGAGAGGTGCAGAGCTGCTGTGGGGGAGCGAGGGGCTGCAGGGCCCTGCTGTGCCCCCACACCGACCCCAGCCACCCCAAGGGGCCAGGCTGTGGGCACAGGGGGCACTGAGGGGGGGCTGCTGGGGGCAGAGGTGTCCTGGTGCTGCTGGTGCCCGGAGACACGAGCACAGCCTGTGCCAGAGCTGCCCGTGCCTGGGGAAGCCAAGGCCGAGTGTCCCAGTGCTGCCCATCCCCTGTGTCTGGGGGCCCTGGGGGTGTCTGGAGCTGGGGATGCTTCCACAGCAGCACTCAAGGAGGGGCAGAGGAGCACAGGGACCTGGACCTTGGGTCACAATCCTCTTTGGGGTCTCAGATCACGTCCAAGCCAGGGTGGGAAACGTTTCCTTTACCTGGGTGAGTGGCCACTGGTGCTGTGTGACTGTGCCAGCTGTGTGGGCTGTTCCAGCTGTTCCAGCTGTAATGTGGGCACCGAGGGCTCCCGCAGGGGCCCGTGTCAGCCCAAATCCCCCTCCCCTCTGAGCCCAGGCTTGAGGAGCAAAGCCAGGGATGGGAATTCTCTCGTGGCTGAAATCAGAAAGCCCCGAATTCCTTCAGCCCCCTCCTTAGCGCTCTGCCAGCAGCACCTCAGGTGCCCCGGACTGCGCCGCCGCCCCCCGCCCGGCCCTCCCGCCCCACAGAGTCACACCAGCCTGAGGAGGAACATCTAGAAGCTTTATTTCAACCCTTTACAATATTAAGAATCACAACATCAAGTCAGGAAATGTTGCTAAGGAGACGACGCTCTTACAGCCCCCGGGGAGGGGAGACACAAAGGCAGAAGCAACCGGTGGGCTCCCCCCGGGCCGGGGGGCTCTGCCCCGGCCCCCCAGAGCTGTTGTCTCACACCAAGCACTGACCTCCCCTCCCCAGCCCTCGCCTCCCCCACCACGGCGCAGGGACAGCGGAGTCTCCCCCTCCTCGGGCACCCCCTGCAGAATAATCCTATGACACAAAATAATAATAACACGTCACATTTAGAGAACACGTCACGCGCTGCTCACGCCTCACAACGGCCCGGTGAGGTAAAATTGAATCCCCCCCACCTTTGCAGATGGGGAAACTGAGGCAGAGAGGTTGAGTGGCTTCCAGAGGCCACGGAGGGAGCCAAGAGCCGGGATCACCCTCCGGGGTGCTGCGCCCCGAGCCCTCGTCCCCGGCCGCCCCGGCCCGCGCCCCGCGGTCACTCCCCTCGCTCCTGACTCGGTGTTCTACGGTTCGGGACAGCGGGAGCTGCAGGCGGTGCCGAGCGCTGGGGTGGGACGGGCGCGGTGGAGCCTCGTGTGTGATCTCGGCCGGCGGGACCCGTGCGAGGAGGGCGGAAGGCGAACGCTGCCTGGGCTGGAGCTCGGGTGGGGAAGGAGGGAGGAGGGAGGCACGGAGGAGAGCCGGAGCCCTTCAGAGCCCTTTCCACGCTGCTGCCTCCCGGAGCCGCTTCCCCGCCACCCGCCGGCTCCGCGGGCCACGAGGCCTCGGGGCGACATTTCCCCGAGCCTGGAGGCTGCTGGGCCCCCCCGGCCACGGCCACTCGGCCTTGGGGTGACATTTCCCCGAGCCTGGAGGCTGCTGGGCCCCCCGGCCACGGCCACTCGGCCTCGGCTCCGCGAGGACTCGGCCCTGCCCTCAGGGCAGCCCCGTCACCCCCAGGACGCCACCGACATCAAGCTCCAAGAAAACTAGAAATTCTGCCTAAACACGAACACACGAGGGTCCCGGGGCCCCTCTCACACTCCGACACTACGCGGGGACAACGCGAGGGGCAGCGTAGAAAACTACATTCAGTTTGCGGCCGGGAGCCGACCAGGAGCCACGCGCTGGGGCAGCCGCGGCCTCGAGCCCACAAACTCGGCTGCTCGAATGTACTTGTTAACAGTATAAAAAGCCCAAAGTAACTGTATATGCCACTGATATGCCGGGAGACGCCGGGCTCCGGCTGCTGCCGGCCGAGGGGACCCAGCGCCTGCCGGGGTGGAGCTCCCGCCCAGCCCCGGCCCGCGCCGCTCCCTCGCCCCCTCCGGCAGCTCAGCCCCTCCAAAGCCTCGTCCCGAGCTCTGCAATGGCCTTTCCTGAGCATCCTGCCCGGGCCGAGCCACCAGCGCCCGCCTGGCCCCGCTCAGCCCCTGCCCAGCCCAGAGCCCCCCCAGCGCAGCCAAAGCCAGGACCCCCGGCACCGGCTCAGGACAGGAACGTGTACATTCAACTCGCATCTCATTCAGAGCACAACTCCTCTTTTTCCCCGGGTTTGCTGCCTCCCGCCCTCGATGGAGCCACCGGCGCCCGCAGCCCCTTCCCATGCACGGCCCCCCAGCAGCGTTTAAGGTCTCAGCACTACCCAGCTCATCCCACCTCTCCAGATAGGAAACTAAAGTCATTCCCACCACACACGGCTCCTTCCCAGGCTAGCAATATGTACAGCCGCTTCCTCAAAATAAAATTAAAAAAGAAATCCATATTAAAACTGAAGCTGTCCTAGAAACACCACGGCAAACTAGTGCATCTGGATTTAGTTCGTCAGCTAAACACAGGCACAACAAGTGTTAGAGAAGTGGCACAGAAGCACAGGCCGGGGGCTCAGCTGGGCCGGGGTTCGGGCAGGGACAGGCCTGGGCACCGCACGCAGCCACCGCCGCCCGGCCAGGGCCGCCCAGCGCTCGGGAAATCGGGAAATGGCATAAAAGCAATGCAGGGAGAAGGTGATGTCACTGTCCCTTTGCAGCGGGGCAGGGCTCGTTTGCTTCTTGCAATCTCAGAAGATAAAGTGCAATGTTGCCACTTGCCTTCCTCCTGCAGTCCCTGAACCGGGACCCGGCTGCCTCCCTTTGCCCGAGGCCTCACTGGACACCCCGGGGATTTCATCCCGGGACACCCCGGGGATGGCTCCAAGAAGGGAACCGGGCCACCACAGGCCTGTGGTGCCCCAGGAAGGGCAGCAAGAGGAACGCGACATCTCAGCCTCAACCTCCTCTTTGGTTACCCTCAAACACCTCCAGCTGCTGCCCATCGGCACAAACCCTGCTCCCAGTGCCCCTTGTCTGGCCCGTGAGCCTGGAGCTCAACTCCAGCCCCTGCCAAGACCACCCTGGCTGGTCCCAGGCCGGGAACCAGGCTCCAAGAAGGGAACCGGGCTCCAAGAAGGGAACCGGGCTCCAGGCTCACCGTCCTGCCAAGGGGCTCACCCTGCTCCTCTCCTCTCCTTCAAATTTTCCCTCAATTCAAATGTTGGAAAAAAACAACCAAACCAAAGCCAAGGCTGCCAAGCTGAAGCTGGTGTGTAGAATTTAGCAGTAAAGAAAGAAGGAAGCGTCACGGGAGGGCAGTGATATATACCGGGATAGAGGGAACGAACGGGGGCTCCGGGGAGCGGGGCCCGGCCCCGGCCCGGCTCCAGCTCCTCCCTCCGAGCCAGGGCCGGGCGGCAGCGGCTGCTCCACGGGGACACACAGGGACACACACGGAGAGCAGGGAGCGACGGCACGGCCGCGGCCCCTGGCTGGGATCAGAGGGATGGGGAGGGGAGCGGGGAGGAGGGGAGGAGGAGGAGGAGGAAAAGGAGGAAGAGGAGGAGGAGGAAGAGGAAGGGAAGCACTGGGAGGTCTCTGGGTATATATAACCGCCCCTTTCAGGTGCAAATCTGCATCGCTCGTTTAAATTTGTATTCAGATGAAAAAGCACTTATGAAACTACCAGACGACTTTGATGCAAACTAGTACATTTTAATGCCATTTTATTAGAAATCATGCAAACTTTAATATAAAAAATACAAGTGCAATAAGAATCTTTGTGTGTAAATACAGATTCCGGGTTATCGTGTCATTGTCGGCTTCCCAAAGAAATATTCCCACAAGCACGAGAAGCTGCAGGCTTCCCTCTGTCCCCTCCTGGAGCAGCCCCCCTTAGCACACGCCTGGTTCAGTTCTCTTTGATCCCAGTGTTTTGTTATTCTGCTCTTTTATTTTTTTTTTTCTTTAAATGAGTTTGACCACCCAAGAACACTTTTGTTTCACTTTGTTTTAATTTATTTACATTTCGTTTCTTTAGTGTCATTTGAAACGAGGAGCTCCAAGAGTGGCTCAATCTCCTTCCTAGTCAGAGCTGCAACTCCCTGGCACCAAGCCCGCCCTGCTGCCCGGCCGAGGGCTCCCGGCCTCACCCCGGGATGAGCGCTGCCCTTCCCTGCTCCCTGCTGCCTCCACGGCCCTGCTCATCCCGGCGCCCGGGTCCCCCGTGATCACCCCGCTAAACCCACACACGCCCCGCGCACCCCCCGCGCACCTCCGGACCTGCTGCAGCCTCGGAACTCCGCTGCCTGCGCCCTCCTGCCCCGCCACGGCCGCCTCCTGCCGCCCTCAGCCTCGGCCCCGGCAAACGGGAGAAAGCCCGGGGCTCGGCCGTGCCGGTAATAAATAAACCACCTTTGCAGAAGGCACCCCGGGGAGGGCTCACCAGCGTCAATTAACACCTCTCGAGGTCAACACAGGCTCCACCTGAGCTCTCACAGCAAGTTTGCCCTTTACACATTCCTGTGCCTTTCGTTCCAGACATGGCTTAATCCCATGAACTCGCTCCATCGTTTTAAAATACTAAAAAAAAAAAAAAAAACCAAAAAAACAAACCCCAAACAACAACCAAGAAGTTACAATGGCTGGATATGTCAGTAAGAAGCCAGCACGGCAGCAGCGGTTAAATGTCCCTACTCTCCTACGGGTCGGAAAAGAAGGAAAGAGAAAAGGAAACTTAGCACGGGTTCGTAACACGATAACTCATCAACACTTCGTCACAAAGAATAAAAGGTTCAAGTCAACAGTTAAAACAGCCTAACGAGTGTGGAGGGGATTTATCAGCATCCCACAGGCGGCAGAAACTGAAGCGGCGAGGAGGGAAAGGGGTTAAAAAAAGAGACAGAAAGAAAGATCACAGCTTATCCCTGTTAACTCGGCCTGGCCTCAGCCCGCACCCCGCAGGGCTCTGCTCTGTCCCCGCCGCTGGCACAGCCCGGGGGCCGCTCGGGCCCGGCCCCGACGCGACACCAACACTCGAGAGCCCCCCCAGGCCAACGGGACGGGCACGGAGAGGGAGGGGAGCCCCTTTCCAGCCGCCGAGGGACCCCCGGCCCGGGCGGGGCCGTGCCCCCGGCACGCTCCGAGCTCCGGAGGGCCCCAGCCCGCGGAACACCGTCCCCCCTTCCCACCTAAAGCCAGAGCCGGGTTAAGAGAGCCAAGCTGGGGTCCCCGGGGCGCGTGGAGCGGGGCCGGGGGTCACAAGCCTTGCTGGGAGGGCGCGGCCGGGGGCGCCGGCGGCGGCAGCGGTGACGGGGAGGCGACGGAGCCCAGGCTGTCGCTGGCGGAGGTGCTACGCCGGGGGCAGGTGCTGCTGGAAAGGGTGGGGGGTTTGGAGACGACGATTTCCGCTCCGTGGTCTGTTCGAGCCTTGGCCTTCGCACGGAACGTCAGCTTGTGAGACTCAATCTGCAGCGACACAAGGGCAGGGGACAAGGGGCACACGGGGAGAGGAGGAGACAAGGGACAGGAGGGGAATGGAAGACGATACCATAATGTCATCATTAGATGCCTGGAAGATAAAAGGCAATTTTCTGAATTAAAAGAAAGGCACCACAACCCTGCAAGACGTCGCTACCAGCGGTCGGGTCGGGGGCTGCGGTGGCAGCGACGCCGCAGTGCCCGGGGCTGCCGGGCTCCCTCCCCCCGGCTCGGGCGGGGCCCGCGGGCACTTACTTGTTTCTTGGATGTGAGTGTCGAGGCTCTGCATTTCCCTTTGGTCGGCGGTGCTGAGGGCGGCCAGGGCCGGCCCCACGCCGTTCTCCCGCAGCGCGGGGGCCGCGGGCACCG
>VZRR01002993.1:36810-96058 GCA_013398015.1 Oreocharis arfaki
GGGAGCTGCGCCGGCTCCGCGCCGCCCTCGGCCTACAATGACAATCGTGGGCACGGGTCAATAGCGCCGGGGATGGTGGGGAGGGTCGCAGGGACGGGAGGTGATGGGAGCGGGAATCTCCGCTCCTGGGAAAGCAAATCCTGCCCGGCCCTGCGGGGTCTCGCAGACCCCGGGGCCCTGGAGCTCCTCCGAGCTGCCCTGGGGCCCTGGAGCTCAGCGCCTGCTCCCTCACACACAGCTGGGCAGCCTGGAACACGGCCCAGGGAATGGCACAGGGGCCAGGGAATGGCACAGGGGCCAGGGAATGCCAAGGACAAATCCCAGTGTTGTGAGGCCGAGGGCTGGAGGGTGGGGTGGGGTCACTGCTGTGACACCGGATCATGACCTGGGGACACCCAGAGCAGCTGTGGCTGCCCCTGGATCCCTGGCAGTGCCCAAGGCCAGGCTGGACAGGGCTGGGAGCAGCCTGCGATAGTGGGAGGTGTCCCTGCCCGTGGCAAGGGGTGGGATGGGATGATCCTCAAGGTCTCTTCCATCCCAACCCACTCCAGCATTCCGTGTTTCTAACACACGGTGTCCCAAACAAGGAAGGCCACGTTCACACAAGGAGCTCCTTCTCCTGCCATGCTGAGCCACAAACCAGGACTGCGACTTCAGAGAGAAACCCATCCTGGTCTGATCTCACACCAGAGCTGCTCACCACCACCTTTCACTGGTGGTGAAAAGAGAGAGCTGAGCCCTGCCCTTGGAGAGGAGTCTGCTGCCCTGGGGGGATCCCGCTGGGAGCGACAGATCTGCTTGGAAAGACACTGGGACACCACCAACACTGCCAGGCAGGGTCACCACAGACACCCACGGAGAGGGGGGAAAACACTCCAGAATCAGACTAAATCTGAACAGGTGAGATTTTGGAACATGGGTGAGAGCACCAATCACCAGCAAACAGCAGCAGTGTACGGACCAGACACTCCAGTTCACTGGAACTCCGTCACAGAAAGTTCCAGATCCCTCCCAACGCAGCAGCATCTCCAGCTCCCCCCTGCTTTCCCTGAGCCATGACTTGCCAGGATGGAGTGTGCAGAAAGGGCTGGAGCCAGGAGAATCCTGACGTGTCCCCAGTGGCCATCCCCTCTCCCCCTGCCTTACCAGGAGTCACCGAGCACACGCTCAGCCCGCTCGGGACCCCCGCTGCCCCTCGGGACGGGCATCGCTGATTGCCCGTGCACCCAGGCTCTAACACAACAGCTCCAGCCCAGCTCTGAGCCCTCCCAGCACACACAAATCCTCAAACAAACCCAGGCTGGGGCAACCAGGGGATCCCAGTGCTTGGAGGGGTTTCTCCTGTGTCTGCCTGTCCTGCTGGCAGCTCGGAGGCTGCTCCCAGAGGGGTTTTCTCTGCTTCCAGAGCCAACAGCCCGTTCTAGAAGCAGCGTCTTCTCACACCTCACATTTGGAGAGGGACTTTTCGTGAGGA
The DNA here is from genome assembly GCA_013398015.1 of Oreocharis arfaki. Classification (NCBI taxonomy): domain Eukaryota; kingdom Metazoa; phylum Chordata; class Aves; order Passeriformes; family Paramythiidae; genus Oreocharis; species Oreocharis arfaki. Next base: position 38,285 of record VZRR01002993.1, read on the forward strand.
CCTGGAGTGACAGGACATGGGGGAATGGCCGTAGGCTGAAGGAGAGCAAGGTTAGATGGGATGTTGGGAACGAATTCCTGGATGGGGAAGCCCTGGCACAGGGTGCCCACAGCAACTGTGGCTGCCCCTGGATCCCTGGAAGTGTCCAAGGCCAGGGTGGATGGGGCTTGGAGCAGCCTGGGATAGTGGAAGGTGTCCCTGCCCATGGCAGGGGTGGTACTGGATTATCCTTAAGGTCCCTTCCAGCGACTCCCTGAACACAATTCCCAGCTCCCTGGGGTTGTGCCAGGCCCACACGTCCCTCAGGGAGGGAATGTCCCCTGCCTGAGCACAGATGTCCCACTGCTGCAGCCAGACCTGGAATGTGCAGAGCCAAGGCTGGGGACAGTTTGTGTTCCCGTGGGAGAAGGGATGAATCAGCCATGAGAGCTGGGGTCTGTTCTCATCCTCACGAACAGGGATGAGGGATTGGGCTCGATGGATCCCTTCCAGCTCAGGATATTCCATGATTCTGTAAAAGCTCTGCCAGGTCCTCTCTCCCAGCACAGAGCACGTGGATCTCACCAGCTTCCACTGGGGGTGAAGGCCACTGCAGCCCCTCTGCTGGGCTCACAGCTTGGGGAGATCCCTGCTCCCACATTCCAAGAGGAAGGATGGAGATATGGGCAGTGCCAGCCCTCAGGAATGCCCAGCAGGGTCAGGCACCCCGAGCTGGGTCCCAGCTCTCTCCTTTCCAGCCCCACTCCTGGGGTGCACAGCACAGGCCCCAGAAACAAGGAGGCTCTACCGGGCTGTGGTGGAGGAGCTGCACTTCAGGAACAGCAGGAGAAGGCCAAGAACTGGATCCAAACCATTCCCTGGCTGTGCCAGATCCCTGCACTCACCTTGACGGCTCCTCCGGCCGGCGAGTGTCCCACGTTGTCCAGAGATCCCACTTTGGCCTGGGCCTTCTCCTTGAAGTTCAGCTTCTGGTTCTCGATTTTGACGTCTCCTCCCCCTGCAGGGACAGGGAGCAGGGCTGAGTGTGGGGAAGCCCTCTTCCCAGCCCCACCCCGGAGCCGCTGGGAACCCTTTGGAGCAGGGACAGGACAAGTTCCACATTCCCTGGCTCAGCCTCTCCCCAGGAAGAGTTTGGTTTAAAACTGGAACACCAAAGTTGGTGATTTCCAGCTGTGCCAGCAAACAGGGCCCTGGGGAATGCTGCACATGCAGACAGGCTGGAGAGATCCTGCCTGGATCGGCTCCTGAGGCTGCCTCCTCCCCCAGAGGTGTGAAATGCCAGCCCCCCATCCCTCACTGGTGCCATTCCAAGGCTGACTCCTGCTGCTCCTGTCCCTGTCCCTGCCCAGGGCTCTGCAGCTCAGCCATCTGTGCATTCACCAGTGCCAGGACACCTCCTGCTCCTGTGTCACTGCCTCCCTGCCCTCCTTACCCCTTCCCACTGCTGCTCCAGCCCTGGGAGCCCCGGGCACCCCTGCCTGCCTGGCCAGCTCCTCCCTGGCACACACCCGGCCTGTGGCTCCACGGGCACAGAAAGCCTGGGGGGAACTGCAGGAACTCTGCAGGCTCAGGAGAATGTGGAGGTCAGAAAAGGAGCTGCAGAATTTTACCAAGATTTTTCCAGAATGGAATAGATTCCAGAACACTGCAGTTCCCATTAACCACAGAATACGGAATCCTGGAATGGGTTGGGTTGGAAGGGGCCTGAAGGATCACCCAGTGCCACCCCTGCCATGGGCAGGGACACCTCCCCCTGTCCCAGGCTGCTCCAAACCCTGTCCAACCTGGCCTTGGGCACTGCCAGGGATCCAGGGGCAGCCACAGCTGCTCTCGGCACCCTGCGCCAGGGCCTGCCCACCCTCCCAGCCAGGAATTCCTTCCCAATATCCCATCTCTCCCTGCCCTCTGGCAGTGAGAAGCCATTCCCTGTGCCCTGTCCCTCCAGGCCTTTGGAAATAGTCTCTCCCCATCTTTCTTGGCTCCCTTCAGGTACTGGAAGGCCACAGTGAGGTCACTCCAATCTCTTCTCCAGGCTGAACAATCCCAACTCTCCCAGCCTTTCCTCCCAGGGAAAATGCTCCATCCCTCTGATCACCCTGGTGCCTCCTTTATTGATAAATCAGACTGTGCACACACCCACAGGTCGGAATCATGCATCTTAAGGATCATTCCCACCCCCCTGCACGGCCAGGGCCACCTTTCACCGGCTGCAGATTCCAGCAGCTTCTCCAAAGCCCAGCTGAAGTCTTGCTCAGCACAGCTTTGCTTCCCAGCGACACCATTAAACCCTCAGTCCCCCTCGGGAAGCCTGGCACGGCCAACGGTGGAAACCAAGGGATTTGGTCCAACAAGACCAGCTAAACGCCGTGGGAGCCGCTGGCAGGGTGGCTGTGCTTTCATCAGGCCTGGACAAGGGCAGCGATTGTCACTCCCAGCTCGTTACTGCCGAGCGCCGGGGTCGCGGCCGTGGCACCGCGTTCCCAACGCCGGAGCGCGCTCGCAGCCGCCGGGGCGAGGGCTCCTGCAGGAGGGCTCCTCTTGGAGACCTTTAGGCTGGGCAGGGCACGGGGCACTCCCAGAGGGGACAAACACCGGCCTGTGGTGCTCGTTCCCAGCCCTGGGCGCTGAACTCTGTCCCTCGTGCCGGCAGCAGCGTTCCCGGGAGGAGAAGCGTCCCCAGACACCGAGGGGCCAGCCAAGGGCACTGAACTGACCATCCCTCAGGCCAAGCCAGGGGCTTCCAGCCCCAGGACCTTGGGCTGGGCACGGCTTGGGGAGAAGCCTGAGATTCCCAGGAATTGAGGCAGAGTAACCGCTGTGTTCTCAGCGGGAGCAGGTAATTCCCACACACTCATCCCATCAAAGGGCCAGGAGGGTTTTCTGTGAGGCAGGAGCTGCCATGGAGTCAAGGCTGAAAGGACCCTTGTATGTGCTCTGAAGAACTGGAGGGAATTTCCTTTATCCTTCCATGTTCCACGAACATGCTCGGATGTTCCGAGTGCCCCACAGCCCTCTGTGAGCATGGACGAAGCTTCCTGCAATGGTCACAGAAGCATCCATGTTCTCCTTCTCAAATGAGTAGGAAAAGCAGAAATGAGTCAAAGCTGTCGATTATCTCCACAAGCAAGAGGACATCCCACATCTCCTACTCCCCCTCTCTGCTCATGAAACCCCCAGGAATTGTGAAAGAAGCATTGTTAGGAATTTCCAAAAGCACTGGGAACACCCCCTGAAAGCAACAAACCCCTTAAACTATTTCAGTCACAATCCAGGGCTGTGTTTAAGGGACAAAACTTAGAGAGAAATGAGGAAATGGTGAAGTTCCTACCTGGCTTATGCTTGATGTTTGCTTTAGATCCACACTTGGAGGACACTTTGGACAGGTCGACTTTCTTGTTCTGGATCTGCACCTGGAGAGACAAAAAGCAGCAGCTGAGCACAGAGAAACCTCTCCAGACTCTGGAGGCCAAAGCACCACGTTGTGCTTCCTGAGTGCCCCTGCTCTCCCACGTTACTGCTGCTGCTGATTCCCAGGAATCCTTCCTGTGCACTCGCGGCCGCTGCGCCGCCGGCAGCGCCGGGGTCACCCAGAGCCGGGGGGGTAAAGTGAGGGACAGAGCTGAGAGCACAGAGCAGCACAGAGGGACAGAACCAGGAATGGGGCTGAGCTCAGGGCACAGCCATGGGGGGTACAGAAGCACCGGGAACAGGGACAGTGAAAGCCAACCCCGCTGCCACGGTCCCCACACGGCTCCTGCCCAGCCTGGGGACACGGCCATGGCCTGGGCAGTGCCACGGTCACCAGGCCTGGGGTCACCTCACAGACCTCCTGCTGCAGGACCAGGGCTGTGCCACCAGCCCCAGCCTCTGCTCTCCACCATCGTGTCCAGCCTGGAGAAGGGAAGGCTCCAGGGAGAGCTCAGAGCCCCTTGCAGGGCCTGAAGAGGCTCCAGGAGAGCTGGAGAGGGACTGGGGACATGGAGGGACAGGACACAGGGAATGGCATCCTACTGCCCAGAGGGCAGGGATAGATGGGATATTGAAAAGGAATTCCTGGCTGGGCTGGAATTCCCAGAGCAGCTGTGGCTGCCCCTGGATCCCTGGCAGTGCCCAAGGCCAGGCTGGACGGGGCTTGGAGCAGCCTGGGACAGTGGGAGGTGTCCCTGCCCATGGCAGGGGTGGGATGGGATGATCCTTAAGGTCCCTCCACTCAACCCAGTCTGGAATTCTCTGAGGGATCACGGTGCCCAGATGGAATGCACTGCTCCAGGAATCCGTCCCTCTCAAAGACCAAGGCCAGAGGTGAGAGCAGCCACCAGCTGGGACCTGCAGGCTCAGAACTTCTGCTCCAGGTCAGTGCACAGAGGAAATCCAAGGATTTCCTTTAGAATGTGACAGGAATTCCTTCACCCACCAGCCACTCTGGGAGTTCACTGAGAGTTCTCAGGATAATTTGCCATAACTCTTCCTTGGGAAGCCCAGATCCCCCTGCTCTGTGTGCCCAGGGAGGAGTCCCAGGAGAGCCCAGGGGGAGCAGGACAGCACAGCTCAGCCTCCTGCCATGGCCCCACGTCCCCAGCTCAGTGACAGCCTCAAAAGGTCAACCACAGACCCTGATTCCATTTTCTCAGGGGGTGTGAGTAAAGTTACTACAGCTTTAAACACCAGCCCTTGCTTGCTCGGAGCTGGGATGAGATTACATTTATTTCACAGAATGCACTTTGAAATCCTGCTGTTTGTTAGCAGCTGAGGCTCCTGACCCAAGATCCCAAGTGTCCCAGCTGCACAGAAGGGTGTGTTTGTTCCAACAGGGGCTGGGTGTGCGCCGTGGGATCCACTGAGACAGCCAAACACAGACTGTGGTGCCAGAAACAAACTTTGGAAGTTTGACAGAGGCTCAGGTGTGAGGGCAGTGTGAGCCTCAACTCCTGTTAGCTTTTCTGTCTCTGACCACTCCCCAGCCCATCCAAGCAGGCCAAGCCACAGGACAGGGAAACACGGACACCCCAAATCCCCTTCAGCCCTTCACCAGCACAGACATCGCCTGCACTTTGTAAAATCAACCTCTGTACTGCTTTCTTTGGACAGAAAACTTGGTCAAAGGTTGGACTCCATGGTCTTGGAGACCTTTTCCAACCTCAGTGGTTCTGAGAGCGGGAAATACTAAACAAAAAACAACAAAAGCTTTTCCCCAGGAAACCGAACTATGTTTGTGCTGAGGTATTTCTGCTGAGTGTAACACAAGCAGGATCCACAACTTCTGCTTCTGGGCATGGCTTCTGGGGAATCTGGGCATGGAGAAGGAATTTAACTCCTTGCATAGAGGGCAAAATGGGAACAGAGACCCAGCCTGGAGCCACTCGGGGGGTGGCAGGACAATGCCCCTGGATCCCTGGCAGTGTCCCAGGCCAGGCTGGACGGGGCTTGGAGCACCCTGGGACAGTGCCCATGGACATGGCAGGGGGGCACTCAATGATCTGTAAGGTCCTTTCCAACCCAAACCATTCCATGCCCATCGCTTCTACCAGAGCAACCCTAAAGCTCAGTGAGAAATTGTTTCTAAGCCACAAGTCTTGCACACAGGATTCCTGAAAGCTTCAACTGAAGGCACAGACCAGAAGAGACCTTCCAGACAGACCCACTAGGGAATTACACACTGGGAATTCTATCAAAAGTCATCATCACAACCACTGGAGCAAGAGAACATCTGGGAAGAGGTCACTAAAATCACAGTGCCCCGAAGGGAGTGCGAAGATACAAAAATAAATAAAATAATTTTTTGGGAAGACAGACTGGGCACTCACATCCGCACTGCCTGTGCTGGAGGGCTGGGAATGCTTGCCTGGAGCTGCTCTGGGAGCATGTGGAACCTGGAAATGAGCTCTGGGCTCTGAAAATGCAGAATAAAGAGCTGCTTAAGCAGCTGAGCAAGGGGCAAAACTGCAGTGGTGAAAGGAGGGTGTGGGAGAGGAGAAGAGAAGAAGAAAGCAGGGACACAGCTGTCCCTAGGGCTGGCAGTGAAGAGGGAAAGACAGGGTGGGGATCCATGAGCAGAAGGACACTTCAGTGACACAGTTAATCAAGCAAGAAAAGATCCTCCACATTTCAATCCCATTTCTGGTAGCCTGAAAAAACCACAAAAGGCACCTGTGAGGCTCCTGAAAGGCTGAAAAAGGTAAAGGTGGCAAAACTGAAGTGGTTTATAAAATACAGCTCCTTGGAGTGCAGGGACAGGGAAATGCCACCAGCTGCTCCAGAAACTGTCACCAGTGTGGCCAAAGGCACTTCTGCCACCGACTGTGCAACAGCCTGTCCCAGGCTGGGGGACAGAACCTGCTGGAACAGCCAGCAGGAACAGAAACAGGGCTCAAAACCACCCTGAGGGCTCGACACCAGCATTTCCAGTTCTCCTGTGTGAGCATTTCCATGGGAAACACTCCCACAAACTTGGTGTAAATCATGGAAACAGCCAGTGAGAACCACAAACCCCAAATCCCACATCCCCAGCCAGGAGGGCAGCAGGGATGTGTGTCCAGTGACTGTGGGAGGCAGCCTGGGTTCAGTGGCACAGCTGTGACCACAGCATCTGTCTCTGGCCACCTGGGCAACCAACCTGGAGGGAACCAGTCGTTCAGAACCCACATTTGGTTGTCTCTTGCAAAGATTTGGGGAAAAATCAGTCATGTAAAGGTTCAGCCAGCTGGACATGGATTTCCCAGGAGAAATGGCCCCCAGCTGGCTCCACAGCCAGGTCCTGAGCAGGGCCTGTGTCACAGGACCAGGCTCCCACCAGACACCCTGGGCACCTCCCCAGATGTGACAGCTGGACATCACTCCTTGGGAACCCAGGATATGTAAACACCTATGGAAAAACTTCCTCGGGCTCAAGTCCTCCAGTGTCTCTGAAAGCACCCAAACTTTGCATTCCTGGGCCCGTCCTGTGCCAACAGCCCAGCCCAGCTTTGTCAGGGCAGCACAGATCTGCCCCATGGAAACCAGACCATGCTGTAGGATCTGGACAGTTAACCTGGGCTGCCTGGCAGACACTCTGAGCATCTAACACCCCAAACCAAGCTGCAGACACCACCAGATTAACTTTCTATTTTAATAAGCTCGGCCCTGCTGCCAGAGATACCAGCAGCCTTTAAATTTAGAAATTAATCTCAGCTCAAAGATTAAGTCCCAGGGTCTTTGCCAGCTCCAAAGTCATTTTGTGAAACAAGAAGTGAAATGAGTGTGGCTCCAGCCGGCCCTGTGAGCTGGGGGAGAGCAACAGGCACTCCCAGGCCATGGTGCATCTGCTCTGGGAAATCCACGTTCTGCAGGAGGTCAGGGAGTGAGGAGGTGCTGAGGAAACTCCCAGCGAGTTCAGTCCCGGGCTCAGCCACGTCCCCACCCCGAGGTTGGTGATGGCCAGCCCAGAGAGCAGGAACAGCCCGAGTGTAGCTGTGCACTGTGAAACAAACACACGCACTGAGCCTGGCAGCCCGAGAGAAAATGCAAGAATCCTCCAGCCTGAGCTGTCTCCAGGAGCCCTGGGGCTCTGCCTCAGCTTCTGCCTCCAGCAGAGCAGTCCTGGGGCTGGCACACCCACCATAGCATGAGAGAAGGAGTTAGCAGACAGACAGCTTGCCCAGACCCATACTTACATTCCCACCTCCAGGGACATGCTTAATATTGTCCTTGGAACCACACTTGGACTGAACATGGCTGTAGTTCGCTTTTTTGGAGACTATCTGGACCTGGAACGTTACAGAACGGAAAACAACACAAGGGAAGAGGACTGGTTAGAGTTGTCATACGGCAGGAGGGGCTCGTGGAGCAACAGGGACCGTGTGGAACTCGACCCAGTGCCGGGGGGAAGCCACCGAGGAGGAGAGTGAGAGAGAGTGAAGGACAGGAGGCTGCACAGACAGTGTTAGTGCCAGGCTGGGAGCACCGCGGGCACAGCGCTCCCACGGACCCTGCGGAGCCCCGGGGTGGCACGGGACCTCAGGAAGCTTCCCCAGAGCAGGGAGAGCCAGCCCAGAGGGACGGGACTGCCCACAGCCTCAGGAAGCTTCCCCAGAGCAGGGAGAGCCAGCCCAGGGGGATGGGACTGCCCACAGCCTCAGGAAGCTTCCCCAGAGCAGGGAGAGCCAGCCCTCGGAGCCAGCACTCCCAGCACGCTGTGAGCTGCTCCATGCCCACACCTGGACTGGCTCCACCCTAGGATAATGTCCCTCCAAACCCCTGGGCAGTAAAGCTGGGTCTGAGAAACATTTTTCTGCTGCAGGTGGTGAAACCTTGGGTTGAATGATCTCAGATGAGTCTTGTGTTAGTGAAATTGTTTTTCCTTTACACTGACTCGGATTTGAGGGCATGACAACGTGGTTGGTGGTGGCTTGGCAGTGCTGGGGGATGGCTGGGCTCCCTGATCTCAGAGGGCTTCTCCAGCCTCAGTGATTCTGTGGCTGTTAAACACAGCAGGAGTAGTTCAGGTGAGCTTTACTCACAGCAGTACCTGGGTTAGACACCAGTGCTTGCAAAGGTTAGTTACAACACAGGCTTAGTCTGGAGTTATTCACCACAGCACCAACGGGCCCAAGCTGGATCCTGATTTCTACAAAAGGGGACAAACTCGGAGCACAACAGGGATCACCCAACACCCTCACCTGGGCAGGTTCCCAGAGCTCCTCAGCCAGGTCACAAGGGCTGGATTCAGGGAACAGCAGCTCTGGGAACATACCTGTGCCGTGGAGTGTGGGGTGCTTCTCTGACTCCCTACAGGTACAAATCCTGTTCATTCCTGACCACTCCTGCCTGATAATACTGGAATTACACTGTGGCACTCCCACCTCACCCCATCCCTCGTACTTTGGAGTAACCCATCCAATGGTGATGGCCCAAGGCATGGAGTTACAGAGTTTTGGTACAACTGGGTTGGGAATACTGCAGGAAAGATGTGAACTCCTTCATTTCTGCAGTCTTAAAAGCAGCAGCTCTGAACTCCTCCTCTCTGCCTTGTTACAAACTGGTTCTGTGTGGGAAGAACTGGGTTTAAGGGAAACCTCTGACTCAAAGTTAAGCCTGCATTACCCTGGAAGTGAAACTGGAGGACCCTGCTCTGGAAACCTTTCCAGCAGGTGTGGAGAAGGTCCCTCCCTGGAGGAGTTTCCCTGGGAACATCTCGGGGTGCACAGGAGAGGACGGGAAGTGTCTGTGCAAGGAATGGTGCCACTGACAGGAGAGAGCAGGACAGCTGGAGAGGAGGGACAGTGACTCAAAATGGAAACGTTTTCCTTCATCTCCCCCAGAGAAAAGTGTGAAAGGAACTCACTTTCCCATTGGGCTGTTTGGGGACCCCCTCTTTTGCTGCGGCTGCTTTAGGAGCCACTTTAGTGCCCGCGCTGGGTTCAGACCTGGGCGCGGCGGCGGCTGAGTCTGGCCTTTTCTCTATTTTCCCCTGGATGGAGACAAAGGGATGATTTCAACCAGCAAAAGCAGAAGTGTGGGCAGGAGCATGGGAACACGGATAAACCTGGTGTGGCAGATGACCCGGGAGAACTCCCTGCATGCCTCAATTCCAGGCCAAGGATAATCCCGTGCCCAGGAACGGTGACACTGAGGCTGGCAGGGCACAGCCCCGGGTGCAGCGGGCACCCCGGGGGCACAGAGCAAGCATTCAGTTCTCCGTGTCTCAAAGAGCTCCTGGTGCCCTTCCTCAGGATCCGAGTGACCCCAGGACACGGATCCTGCCAAAAAAAAATCCAACCAAATCCCTGGGGAACCCAACAGCAGCGCAGGACCAGCTCCTTCACACGAAGGACGTGGTGCAGATCTGGGAGGCAAAGACAGCCAGGGCTGATCTGGGGCTCTGAGAGCTCTGCTGGACACACAGCCCATGCTCCCAGCTCAAATTCCCACTCACACGCGCTGCACTCAGGATTTGAGCTCAACAGCTCCTTTAGTTTTTATCTAACAAAAGCCAGGTGCACCCAGAGAGTCCAGCTGGGCAGAAAATTGAAGGAAAATTTACAGGTTTCATAAAAATTCAGCAGCTACCTGAGAATATCCATTGTTTTGCTAATTTAGATGCAGGGAAGTGCAGCAGAACCTGCATTTTTAGGGGGTGGCTCAGCATAAATCTTGTATTTCACTAACCTACAAACCAGGGAACAAAAAACCCCCAACACTACAGCATTCACAGACTCTAAAAACAGCTCAGTGTAAATAAGACTACAAAAAAGGACAAATTGCTCAACAAGGCAATTGTTAGGATTTAATAACTCTATGAAAATATTCAGAAAAATTAAGGACAGTGCAATTAAATGCAAACTAAAGTCCCTTAAGCTGACACAATGGGAGCTGTGCTGGGCTGCTGCACAGCCAGGAGACTGCTGACTCTGAGGATAAATCCATGCTGTATCGATGCTGTCTGGGACACGCAACACCCAGCCAGGAGTGCCCTTGACTTTAATGTGCCTGAGAGCAGATTAAGGCTCCCAGCATGGAACGTGCTCCCCTGGCAGCACATTAAAGTTCTGGGCCGGGTTATTCAGCACCACAGAGCTGCAGCAAAGAGAAGTGGAGAGATCTGTGTCCCACTGGGGGGGAATCACAGCCCTCTGGCTGCTGCTAACACGCGTGGCCAGGCCAAGGCCGGGGTTATACAACAGCTGATCAAGGTTCTGTGGTGCTGCTCAGCCACACTGTTTGAAGCTCAGCAGAGGCTCCAGGTGTATCCCGACACCTTCATCCTTTCCATGGGAGATACTGATGGTGGAAGTGCCATTTAGGAGCATTAAGAGGCAGTGAGAGCCCCAGGTTTTATCTCTGCTAATGGTTTTTCAGCACCACCCTCTCCTCATGGTGATCCCAAAAGACTCATCTCATGTCAGCTTCGGGCCTGACGAGTTGGACAGGGAAAGGCGCTGTGGAACTTGCTCCTGAAGCCAGATCTCCCTCATCCTAGTGCACTCCTCCACCTTCTGCACCACTCGGCAGACCCAATTCCCCTACTCGGAGGTTTGGAACACAGACAGGCTCCGAGCCTTCCACACGAATTTCCGTGCCAGGCCCCAGGACAGCAGAGCAGAACCGCAGCTCTGAAGGCCTGCAGGTGTTGCAGGGAGCGGGGGGCTGGCTCTGGGGTGGATCCCGCCCTGTGCAGCAAGCAGGACCCCAGCGAGGAGCTCTGCAGAGCGTGCCCGAGGACAGCAGTGAGGACACAGCCACCCAGCCCGGCGCGGCCCGGCCCCCGAGCGCGGCCCGGCCCCCGAGCGCGGGTCCCGGCCGGAGGAGGAGCTCACCTTCCCTCCGCCGGGCTGGTGCTTGATGTTGTCGGTGGAGCCGATCTTGGAGCGGACGTTCTTCAGGTCGGGGGCGGAGGCGCTGCTGGCCGGGCGGGGCGGTTTGGAGGCGCCGCCGGCTTTGCCCGCGGCCTTGGCCGTGGCTTTCTTGGCGTCCGCCGACACCGTGGAGGCCGTGGCGGCTTTGGGAGCGGCGGCTTTGGGCTTGGGCCGGCTGGAGGCCGCCCCGGGCACGCTGGGAGCGCTGGAGGCCGTGGTGGAAGGAGTGGTGGCACTGCTCTTGGTGGCACTGCCAGCAGCGCTCTTGGGGCGGCCGGAATCCGCTGTGGGATCGCAGGGAGTGTGGGAGGGAAGGGGGAAAACAGGGGTCAGAGCCTGTCACGCGAACTTCCCCAGTCACACAGTCCCAGCGTGGGCTGGGGGCTCGAACATCACCTCATTGCAGCCCCTGCCACGGGCAGGGACATCTCCCACTGTCCCAGGGTGCTCCAGCCTGGCCTGGGACACCCCCGTGCCCAGAGATGTACAGGGACCCCCTTAATGACCCCAGCCCCAGGCAAAGGGGATTTGACTCAGATTGAGGAAACAGCCTCAGGCTGGGCCAGGGGAGGCTCAGGTTGGATACTGGGAAAATTCCTGCCCCGGCACAGCTTCCCAGGGCTGTGGTGGAGTCCCCATCCCTGGAGGGATTTAAAAGCCCTGCGGATGTGAGGGACACGGCCAGGGGCGGCCTTGGCAGTGCTGGGGGATGGACGGGCTCGATGGTCTTGCAGGGTTGCCCCAAGAAGGATTTTCCATGGGTCCAGGGTGAGATGGACAGCGAGCAGTTACCTGAGGGAGACTTTGCAGAGGTTTTCTTGGCATCTGCCGGCTTCGCGTCCGTCTTGATCGCTGCCAACACAAACACAGCGGTCAGAACGTCAGGGGAGGCTCCCTGCAGGATTCCAGGCCTGGAATCAGCCCAAGGATTAACTGCTCCGTGTGAGCACCTGCCTGGGCTGCTCCTGCTGGCAGCAAAACCCCCTCGTATTTTGCAGCCAGAGCAGCAATTCATGTCAAAGGATCCTCGTCCGGTGACACCACACACCTGGGGATGGGCTGCATTTTGTTTCTTCCCAAATTCACTTCCTGAATCCGACAGCACCCACTGGTTTTTCATTTCTTAAAAAAAAACCCAACCAAGCAAAAAAAACCCACCCCAAAACATCTCCTTTCTTTAAAAAGTACCAAAAGCAGCCCCACGTTTGTCCTTGCCCAACCTTGCTCCCATTGCCAGACCCCGTGCCAATTTCCTTGCACAGGAGCTACTGCACATATTTTGGCCCCTACTTTAATTGTGTAAACCCAAAAATCAATCCCTAAACTGAGCTGCCTTGGGGCAAAGCCCAACGATCATGACCTGATTACACTGCACAGAGGACACTCTAAGCCAGGGATGCAGCCACACTTCTCCTGGCAGGAGAAAGCCAAACACCAAACTGATCGAGGCAAAAACCAGGGACTGAAAAACACAAACAGAACTTTATTTTAAGGAGCTCTTTGGTCATGAAATTGTTTTGAGATTTCACTATCAGTGGTGAGCAAGTTTGGGTAAAATCTGCTTCATTTCAACAGCCAAAGGAAGGCAACATTGAAAAGAAATAATAAATGGAAGAGACCTAAGTTACAAATTATGAAAACCCTCATTTTTTAACATTTAATTTCCATTTAGTCTCAGATTTTTAGATAAACTCCAGCAGCTGTCAGGGTCCTTTATGGAATACCAATACCAAAAAGACCAAGGGGAAGAGGCAGATAACTACAGGCCAAGTTAGTCTGGATCATTCCACCCTGACTTTGCTAAAAGCATTCAATTAAACACCCCAGATAAGATTCCAGCTAATGAGGTGAAACCCATTTGGATAATTTAATAAGGCCTAAAGGACAGATACATAATTAATAGCAAACACTTCAAACAAGGGGCTGGCAAACCAACCTGATTTCATTCCTCGAGACCACAACTTTAATTGGGGAAACTGCAGGGACAGAACAGACTTAGGTTTATGTAAAAGGCAAAGGAATATTATGTTACATTAATACACAGAGAGATGTTATTTCTGCTGGTGTCAGTGGGGAGCCAAATGCTGAACACTTCTGTCTGTGTGAACATGAGATGGTGAAAACACAGATAAAGGCCCTGGGACAGCGGTCTGCAGCGACAGACTTTGATCTGTGCCTGATCTGAAGGGCTGAACGTGGTCTTGTACAAACATTAAAGTCATTTCCACGGGGAGGGGAACAAAAACTAACAAAAAAAATTAAATTAAAAACCAAAATATCAATCCCTGCATAATCCATGGCCCTCTTTTAGAGAGAGAGAAATGACTGACATTTAATACCTGAAAAAGTGAAACTCTGTAATGCCAAACCTGCCCTTTACACACACATCTCGTGTGAGACAATGACTGAAACTTGATGGCAGCTCAAGGCACCGAGTGCCTGACATGAGAAAAGCACCAGGAGCTGTCCTGAAGGAGCATCTTCAGCCCCAGACCTATTTTCTGGCTCAACACTGTGCAATAAAACACTAAATTGATGCAATCACTGTAGATGGAAAAGCCCTGTAAGGCCATCCAGTACAACTGTCCCCCACCACTGACCACGTCCCCAGCATCCACGTGGATGTTCCATCCCTCCAGGGATGGGCACTCCACCCCTGCCCTGGGCAGCCCATTCCAATGCCTGACCCCCCTTTCCATGAGGAATATTCCCAATATCCACCTGAGCCTCCCCTGGCCCAGCCTGAGGCCGTTCCCTCTCCTCCTGTCCCTGTTCCCTGGCAGCATAGCCCGACCCCCCTGGCTGCCCCCTCCTCTAAAGGAGCTGATCAGAGTTGTGATCCTTGAAATAAATACCTACTTTTATTCTCTTATTTTTGTCTAGTATCTATTTTAGGTGGCCACCTCAAGCCATCAATCCCAAGAGCTCCAGGTCTCCCCACCCACATCTCACCCAAGCCAAACCAAACCAAACCAAACCACACCAAACCAAACCAATCCAAACCAAACCAAACCAAACCACACCAAACCAAACCAATCCAAACCAAACCAAACCAAACCACACCAAACCAAACCAATCCAAACCAAACCAAACCAATGAGCACTGGGCTCGTCGTGGTTCCCTTGAGGCCCCAGGCACCACTCTGTCCCACCCTGCTTCCCCCTCACCCAGAAGAGGACCCCCTTCTCTCCCCATTCCTTTGTCCTCTGTGCATTTGCAGACCCAGACGGGGCGGCTTTGCCTCCCCATGGAGTCCCTCCAGCTGACCTCATCCTCCCTCACCCACACGGCTCTGCCTGTGCTTGGCAGGGCCCCACCACGTTCCCGGTGCCACAGCCTCTTCCTCTGCACATGCTGCCTCTTGGAACAGCCTCCCTGCAGCTCTGCATCGCTGACTCCGTCTCTTTTCAAATGTCAGCAGCGAATGCTCCTTTGTTCCAGGCTCCGTTTGGGCAGCAGGAATTAACCCAACTCATTAGAACAGATCCTGCATTCCCGGGCTCCAGTTTGCCTCCAAGACCACACAAAATGAATTTTACCAGGATGTCCACGGGATCAGGCAGGATACAAGGCTCTTGGAACGTGCAGCAACTTCTCTGCACTTGATTAATTGGATTTTCCCCCAGAGCACGTCCATCAAGCCTAACACATCCCAACAGAGCTAAAACATTGCAATTCCTTTGGGAAAGCTGGGCTGTGAATCCATGCTTTGGGATTCAAACCAATCTGTGTCATTTTACACATTTATTGGCACATTTTGCCACTGAGGCCCAGTCATTTCAAAAGACTGGAGAAGACTTAACTATAATTTTATCTGGTGTTAAATCGCTTGAGCTCCATCAAAATGAGTGAGAACAGTGTTAGTTTATCTAAAACACTGCTCAGGTTTCCTGCTGACCTCATGGGAAGTTCCCTCTTTAGCAGCAGTATGAGTGGGACACAGTTTTTGGATGAAGCTGATGTGATTTCAGCTCCAAACTCTTCCTGCTTTACTAAAAAACCTCCACTTCTCCTCAACCCTTCTTGGATTTCACACACCAGTTCAGGTGTTTCAAGTCCTCTTCCAAAGATTTGCTTTCCCAAGTTTTGTTTAGTGTTTAATCTTTTCCTATGGCAGAATACAGAGGGAATAGAATCCCTGCTCTTAAATCAAGTGTGTTCAGTAATCGAATTAACAGAGCTGCTCCAGGCTGGCCCTGAAGGGAATTTGGAAGAGGAAGCCCTGGAGAGAAAAACCTTTTGAGCTACTGTCAGAATCCAGACAATGATGGAGTGGCTTTTGAACACTTCCAGGGATGGGGACTCCACCCCTGCCCTGGGCAGCTGGGCCAGGGATGGGCAGCCCTTTCCAGGAAGGAATTTTCCCACTATCCAACCTGAGCCTCCCCTGGCCCAGCCTGAGGCCGTTCCCTCTCCTCCTGTCCCTGCTCCCTGGGAGCAGAGCCCGACCCTCCTGGCTGCCCCCTCCTGTCAGGGAGTTGTGGGGAGCCCCTGGTGCTGCTCAAAGAGGACCTTGCTGCTGCTGAAGGACAGATTCCCGAGGGGAAGGGAGGGAGCACTCACACGTCGGCCTCTTGGGAGGAGACGCCGCCGCCGTGGTTTTGGCAGCAGCCGCTGCCGTCACCGGCGATGGTGCCGTGGTCCTGGGAGCAGCAGAGGAGCTCCTGGAAGGAGTTTTAGGAGTGGTGGAGGATGGAGGCTTGGAGAGGGAGGTTCTCTTCTCCGTGGGCTTCGCATCCGCGACCTGGAACGGAGCAGGCGGCGTCAGAACAGCCGGAACGTCACCGGCAAAGCACCGCGCTCAACGTGAGTGGGAAGTGCCAAAAAAGGCTGAAATGGACAGAAATTGCTGAAATTCTGAAACACTTAATTAAGCCTGGCACTGCTGAAAGGTTACAATGCAATTAAAATATAATGAAGACGTGCAGAAGCGAGTGATGGTGGGGAGGGCAGGACTCGGAGCACGCACCCTGCGGAGGAGCAGGTCCCACCCAGGGCTGGCTCAGCTCTGATGTGTGGAGGCCTCTCCAGCTGGGAAGGAGGGTTTGGTTTCTGCATAAAATGGAACCATCAGTCCACCAGCAGTGCTCCTGTGAGAGATTCCCATCCTCCAAGAGCAGGAATGCTCCCTAAGCTGGAATTTGTTTAAACACTGGGGACACAAGGAGTGTCCACGGCTCATCCCTCGCTTGGAGAACTCCTTCCTGCTGTCCCTGGTAAGGGACTGGTTTGTCAACTGCCTGATCTCTGAAGTATGAAGATACTGAGTTAATGCATGGGAATAAATCTGATTTTATCAGAAAGGAATTCAGACTGATACAAAAACTTGAACCAAACCAAAGTCACAGCTCAGACAAAAGTGCAGATTTACACCTGGGCTTTCATTTGCCTTCTCTTATTTTTAGTTAGTTCTAACAGACACTCAAATGCAGTAATTTGAGCCTAATACAGAGGGAATGGTGCTGTTTAGCCATCGATGAAAGCTTCTGAAATAGATTTTGACATTCCCTTTTAAACTTGCATTCCTCTACTCCATAAGACCACAAGTTAACACAGGGAACATTCAAGGGACACCTCCCATTCCTGACACACGGGGATTCCCTGCTTATCTGGAAGATGCAACGCTGCCCATGAATCCTCTTTTTTGGGGAATTACCATCTCCAGCATTTCCTAAGTGTTATCAGTCCTCTCTGTGCAGTTCTACAGTGACCAGACATCACAGCATGACCATTGATGGGAAATACAGAGCGTTCACACCGATTTGTTTTTCTTCAGTATTAACATCAAAGGTCTCCAACCAGCATTCCCCATGTTCTTGTTTGGATTCAGGAGTTGTACACAGAAGGAATTGTGCCCTGAGAGGTTGCCCAGAGCAGCTGTGGCTGCCCCTGGATCCCTGGCAGTGCCCAAGGCCAGGCTGGACATTGGGGCTTGGAGCAGCCTGGGACAGTGGGAGGTGTCCCTGCCCACGGCAGGGGTGGCACTGGATGGGCTTTAAGGTCTCTCCCAACCCAACCCAGTCTGGGATCCCTGATTCATCAGGACAATCTCAGCAGCACGCTCAGGTTTATTCTCCTCTGTGGTGACACAATTCAGTGCCAGGGACCCGATGCCATCCCTGGGCTAATGGAAGCTGCTCCCAAGAGCCCTGCAGCTCCCAGCACGCTGAATCCCATTCCTGATCTCACCCTAGCACAGGAATTATGTTCTGCCTCGTGGGTGAGAGCTGGGAATCTCCCTGTGAGTGAGCCCCGGGCGCTCACAAAGGTTCTTACCTTTGGTTTAGTCTCTTTTGGAGTTAAGGTGGAGGGACGGGTGCTGCTGGTGCCGGGGCGTTTGGAAGTGGTGCCTGGAGTAGGACCTGCAGTTGGGCTCGTGGGCTTTTTGTTTGTGCCCGGGGTGGCCGAGCTCGGCCGCTTGGGGCTGGTGGTGGCCGAGGGCTTGGCTTTCGCTGCCGCCGGCTTTGGAGAGGAGGTGGATGCAGCAGGCTTTAGGGGTGGGCCAAAAAGCAAAATCCAGGATAAAACCAAAGAAATACAACAAAAAATAGCGCATTGTAAACCAAAACACTGAGCTGCAACAACAGAAAAGTGATATTTTAAAGGAAAATAATAATAATAATAATAATAATAATAATAATAATAATAATAATAATAATAATAATAATAATCAGGTTTCTGTTTTCTGAGCGCAACAAAGACCGAAACGCGGCAGCCTCCGGGGCCGGGGGATTCTGCCATTCAATTCCAAAGCAACGGGATTTATTCCAGCAGCATCGAGAGCAACAGAAGGAATGGCTGGTAAAGCTGGATTAGTCACTGGGTGCTCCTGGCATCCAGAGCTACGTGCAATCCACAGGCCGTGGCTTTCCAATTACGGGCACACGGGGATTGCGAGCTCCAAATCCTCATCGGATCAGCTCCCGCGGTCACACGGGCAGGGCCTCGAGGGGAGAGAGCCCCCGGCCCCCCCAGGGACACTCAGGGGGAATTTGCTGCGTGCTGGAAGCTCCTGAAAGCAGAGCTCCAAAGCCAGAGGAGCCGGGCCTGAGCGGGGCTCTGCAGCGCACAGAAACGTGCTGTGAACAGCTCGCAGAGTATCTGTGAGCACAGGCGTTACTACACGCTCACTACGTGTTTACTACTGCTACGCCACCACCACCAGCCAGGGAACTCACTGAAATAAAGTTTCCACCCTTTCATCAAGGGCACTTCCAGCCCCCCTGGCCACAGCTCCGGAATGGGATGGGTTTGCTCCAGGGAAAGGGCTCACAAGCAGCAGCTCAGAAAACAGAATCTGGGCTGGCACGGCTGAGGAAGCAGAAAAGCTGGCAAATAAAACCCCTGAGGCAGAGGTGGAGGACAGGGAACAGCTCCTACCTTGGTCTTCTTCTCCGGGCTGGGAGGGAGCTCCTTGTTGGGAGGAGCTGTGATGTCGTTCCCAGTCATGGCCTCGGCTGCTTTGGGCTCCTCTGGTTTGGCTGGAGGGAAGGAAGGGAGATTTGTGAGTTTAAGCTTTTTTATAAAATATCTGGTTTTTTTAGTTTACTGTTATTGAACACGGCGGCAGCAGGAGACAGAACTGAGACAGCACAGGCTGGTATTAGTGGAAAATTCCCTAAAGCCCGGAATACCTGCAGGAAGAAGGATTTTCCCTCTAACAGGACAGGTTCACCCAGATGCTGTTAGATTCCAATTTCTCATATTATCCCAGTGGGAAAAGCCAGACAGCAGATGAAGGAAACCTGTGGTTTAATTTAAACAGCAAATCTCCCCATCTTTCAAGCTGTTAAAATAAATTGTTGGAATCTTAATGGTGAAGTTCTGACCTCTTCCAGGTTTTACACTTCTCTTGGAGTGGGGCTCTGTCCCCAACTCTCCCTATTGTTACAGCTGTTCCTGCTCAACCTTTCTTCTGCCCACATCCACAGCTGGAGCCCTCCGTGAGCAGGGAAAGGTCACACAGGTCACAGGTCCCAGCCCCTGGGCCAACAGCACCAGCACCTGGAGCTGCTGGACAGAGTCCAGAGGAGGCCCCGGAGCTGCTCCAGGGCTGGAGCCCCTCTGCTCTGGAGCCAGCCTGGGACAGCTGGGAATGTTCCCCTGGAGAAGGGAAGGCTCCAGGGAGAGCTCAGAGCCCCTTGCAGGGCCTGAAGGGGCTCCAGGAGAGCTGGAGAGGGACTGGGGACAAGGCATGGAGGGACAGGACACAGGGAATGGCTTCCCAGGGCCAGAGGGCAGGGCTGGATGGGATCTTGGGAAGGAATTGTCCCCTGGGAGGGTGGGCAGGCCCTGGCACAGGGTGCCCAGAGCAGCTGTGGCTGCCCCTGGATCCCTGGCAGTGCCCAAGGCCAGGCTGGACGGGGCTTGGAGCAGCCTGGGAAGGTGTCCCTGGCCATGGCAGGGGTGGAATGGGGTGGTCCTTAATGCCTCTTTCCATCCAAACCATTCCAAGATTCCCACACGAGCAGGAACACGGAGATCCCATTCTGGCAGTGGGATCACACTGACCCCCCACTGGAGCTGTGCCACAGCACAAAGCTCAGACTCAGTTCCAGGAGGTGCCAGTTTTCCCTGTGATTGTTCATTCTGGTCACTGTCACCCGAGCTGTGACACTGGCTGGGGACAGGGAACACACACAGGCTCCTCTCCGAGGGGCAGGAGAGCAGCACCACCTCCTCGTGTCCTCTGAAAACCCAGAATCCAAAGCAGTGTCCAGCCACAGCAGCACCAGCACTGCCCTCCAACCCAACAAAACGTTCATTTAGTTGCAGTTTTCCTACATTTTCTCCCCAAATCCCTGAAATCCCATGCTCAGCACCACGGGACAAGCGAGCAGCAGCTTCCCCAAAAACCACTTCCAACGCCTCCTTCCCCACGCTGCAGCTGCACAACCACGGTGCCCTGGGCTCCCTTCTGCTGCCACTCCTGTGGCATTTGGATTTCAGGCAGGATCCGGTGCCAAGAGCCCAGCACAAATTCCTGCAGCTCCCCTGTCAGCTGGGGATTCAAATCCAGCGTTATCCGTGTTGGACGCTGCTTTTTGTAGCCACGCAGCAGATTGTGACAAGCCCAGGGTAACAATTCCAGCAGTACGGAGCCTGTTCTCCACATCTTTTGGGAATGGCTATTCCTATTCCCCATTTTCCTGCTTGTCAGACTTGGCAGGAGCGTCTCAGAGGATGGTGCAGTCCCGGTACGAACCAGGACAATAAAATCAACCCTCCCTCCCAGCAGAGTATAGGGCTGTTGATATTTATGTTCTGGCTCCGGGATAAGTTCAGGATCAGCCTTTGTTTCCCTGCGTTGGTTTAACCCCTTCCTACCCATTTGGCTTTCCAGTTTTGCAGCTCTGGGCTGAGCACCCTGGGCACATAAAAGAGGCTTGGGAAGAACAACAGCAAAATGTGGAACACCTGTTTTAACGCAAAATTCTTATTTTGAATTGTGTCTGTTCACCTGGAAAACCCGTTTTTATGGCAGCTGATCTGTACTGGCTCCTCTCTACCTGATTCCTCCCCTGCATTTCAATAAACCTCTATCTTCCCCCTCGTTTCACCTGTCAGTTCCATCCACAGCAGTGCCAGCAGGAGCAGTTGTTGTCAGCAGTTCCACTCCTGAATAACAACCTCCTGCCCATTCCCTTCTCTCTGCTCCCGGGAACGGCTTCATTTGGAATCCTACCAGTCTCAAATATCCCTGACATCAAGGTGACTTCCCATCTGGTGGAAGCTGCTGTAATTAATTATTTCAGCTCATTCAGCACCAACATTAAACCCCTGGGTGATGAGGGGTTGCAGCATCCACACCATCAATTCCCTGCATCAGGCAATGCCCCTCAAATCCCACAGCTTCCAGAGGTTCAGGATTTGAACCCCAGCAGCTTCCATGTTTCTGAACCAATGACAACATGAACTTCATGGTATTTCATGTTGCTTAATAGAAGGTGAATAAAAAACAGGACAGGACACAGGGAATGGCTTCCCAGTGCCAGAGGGCAGGGATGGATGGGATATTGGGAAGGAATTCTTGGCTGGGAGGGTGGGCAGGCCCTGGCACAGGGTGCCCAGAGCAGCTGTGGCTGCCCCTGGATCCCTGGCAGTGCCCAAGGCCAGGCTGGACGGGGCTTGGAGCAGCCTGGGACAGTGGAAAGTGTCCCTGCCCATGGCAGGCGGTGGGATGGGATGAACTTTAAGGTCCCTTCCAACCCAAACCATTCCATGATTCTTATTCTAATTCTTATTCTTGTTGTTGTTTTGTTGTTGTTGCTGTTGGTAATGTTAATAATAATAATAATTCAGGGGAACTGGGTAGAGAACTTCCCTACTTGAGGGCCCATAATTCAGGCTCCACCTCTCCCAGCCCCTGACATTCCAGGACACACAACCCTGTACCATCCCCCAGGGATTACAGAAGGATAGGTTTGGGGTTTAATGTTCATTTGTCCTGCGCTCATCAGGACATTTGCTCTCATTCATGGTTTAATTACGAGGGTGTTCTCAGAGCGGAGAACTGGGACCATTTCCTAGTTACAAGGAATATTAGGAGAAGCTGCCAAACCTTAATCAAATTTGTTCATCAGTCTGCAAGAATTATTTAAGAGACTTTTCAGTTTGCTCGCTCCCCCAAGCACAGCAGCAACCCCCTGAAAGACAATTCAAAGGCATTTTGTTGGAGCTGTGGCAGGGGCTGCTGTGCCCCGAGCCGGCTCCTCCGGCGCCTCGCGCTGCTCAGCCGGCCCAGCTGAGTCAGCACCACAACGGAATCACTCCCGAGGGAAAGGGGCTTCAAGGAGACAGGGAAGGACATTCCCATCTGGCATCTTCCACTGATAACTCCAAGGCACAGCCCTGCCATCAGGAATGTTCTCTCTGCTGCTCCTCGCTGCTCAGCGCATCCATCCTCATCCCCTTTCCTCACCGTTCCTCGCTCACTAAATATGTTCCCAATGGTGAGAACCACACTTCTTGGGATGTCTCAACAATTGCCGAGAGCAACACTGCAAGAAATGATTCCTGTCACTGGTGAGGCCCTGGCACAGGGTACCCAGAGCAGCTGGGGCTGCCCCTGGATCCCTGGCAGGGTCCAAGGCCAGGCTGGACACTGGAGCTTGGAGCAGCCTGGGACAGTGGAAGGTGTCCCTGCCCATGGCAGGGGTGGCACTGGATGGGCTTTAAGGTCTCTCCCAACCCAAACCAGCCAGGAATTCTGTATTTAAGTGCACCAGGGAGAACAGATGACTCCACAATAAGCCCTAAACCCACAAACTCCAGCATGTTGTTGGGGGTTTTACAGGCACCAGTGAGGAAGGAGCAAACCCTTAATGTCTTCTGTAACAGCAACACCAAGAGTCTTCCAGAGAGGCTCCATGGACTCAAACTCAGCAGCGCTCCCTGGAAAAGCCCCACCCCAGTGTCTGACCCTCTTGCTGCTGCAGCCCCACACTTCCCAGGCTGCATTCCCAGCCTACACCCAGCTCTCCCAGGCTCCTGCAAGGACAGAGCTGAGCACACCAAGGCCCACAGCAGCTGTAGGTGGCACAGCCCGGATTTATCCCACGTGGATCCATCTGTGCTGGAGCGCTCGGTGCAGTGTGAGGTTGGCCAACCCAGCCCTGAGCTGCAGAACACTCAGCCAAGACCGCCCACAGTGCCCAAAGCACCAAAGCCCCGCTAAAGCCAACAAGTTTAAAAGCCTAATTTAAAAATAAATTTGTCACCTGAAACCAGGTACTTGCCGTGGCTGGATGAAGGACCCAGTGACCAACAGCACGTGGGGTTTGGACAGAACCAGAGTTGGAGGGAAGAAGACTCAGAATAAATTAGCGGCGGTGATTTTTCAGAATAAACAGTAATAACGAGATGATCCGGGCCAGAACTACACCCAGAAAAGCAAGATTTAGCTCCTTGTGCTAAAGGGGAACAACAGTCTTCCTATGGATCTGGAAAAGCATGGAAACTGTAACTGGAAGGTTCGCCTTGGTCCAGCAGAGCGAGCCCCCCAAGGCCTCTAAGGAGGGATTTGTGCCTCCCCGAGCCAAGCCTGGGCGGGCGACGCGCACGGAGCGCGTGGGGCCGAGCACGGAGCGGGGACGGCTCCTGCACGGACGCTCAGCCCGACCTGGGGCGTTGGCAGCCACCTGCAATGGGAACTCTGGGGCCTGAGGAGACTCTCTACGTGTTTTATCCTTGAACTCTCACTCCTCTCCTCGCTGCCACTCTCCCGGTGGTTCCTACCTTCACCACCTTCTCTTTAGAAGAGATGTAACCTGACACAACCCAGCCAAAGTGGGCGAGGAAACGGCTTTAAGAGCCTTTTTTTCCCCCTAAAAGAAGAGACGGTCGAACAGCTCCTTCACCAGCTGTGGGAAGACCAAAGGTGCGCCCAAGGCTCAACATGGAACAGTCCATCCCTTATTTCCTTAAAACTTCCCTGCTCGGACACTGAGTCTCTCTCCAAAGGCTCCTGCACAGCTCTAAGGCAGCTCAGCAGGACAACATCCTGAGGAGCCTCTGAGCACATCCTGCAAGTCAGCCCAGGCATTGCTGAGGTTGGGAAAGCCCTCTCAGACCATGGAGTCCCAACTGACCCCCCAGCACTGCCCTGTGTCCCCAAGTGCCACATCCACACGGCTTTTAAATCCCCCCAGGAATGAGGACTCCATCCCTGCCCTGGGCAGCTGGGCCAGGGCTGGACAGTCTTTCTGGGGCAGAAGTGGGAATGGCTTCCCACTGCCAGAGGGCAGGGAGAGATGGGATATTGGGAAGTAATTGTTCCCTGGGAGGGTGGGCAGGCCCTGGCACAGGGTGCCCAGAGCAACTGTGGCTGCCCCTGGATCCCTGGCAGTGCCCAAGGCCAGGCTGGACATTGGGGCTGGGAGCAGCCTGGGACAGTGGAATTCCTGCCCATGGCAACTGGAACTGAATGATCCTTAAGGGGCCTCCAACCCAAGCCATTTTGGACCCCTGTGACCTCAGCAGCCCAGCTGCAGGGACGTCCCTCAGGTGACACTGAGCAGTCCCAGGCTGGAGGGAGCCCAAAGAGACTCCCAGGTCTCACCCACAGAGACACTCACACCTGAGGGGACACACCTGGATGGCCCTGGAACAGCCCCCTCTGCCTCCACGAGGCTTTGGGCCGGGGTTAAACCAGTCCAGCCTAAGTGACTCCTGTCACAGCTGCAGAGAGGGGGTGCCCACCATGCCCACAACTCCTCTGCTGGTCTCCTGAAGCCAAATCCTGATTATGGGTAACTATAAATAGAATTCCCAACCAGAAGGAGAAAAAAAACATCCCACCCACTCCTCGAAAACACATCTCTCTGCCCATCCTGTGAATTCCAGTCTGGAAACCACCTGCCTGTCCAACAGCTCTTCAGCTCATGCAGTCATTCCTCACTGGAATAACAGGACAACACAGGGTGGAAGGGACGAGGGGAGGTCATTTACCCCAATCCCCCACTCCAACTACACCAGACTGCTCAGGGTGTGTTCAGTCTTACTCTGAGCATCTCCAGTGATGGACATTCCACATCTGGGGGCTTCCCCTCTCATATCTGATTACCCTCCTGGTAAAAAAAAAAAAAAAAGCTAAAATCTGTCAGTTCCCAAATTCCTGGCAGAAGCTGTTTTACAGCTTTGCTGCAATCTCTCACAAGTCACCCAGCACGGTTTGCTTTCAGCTGCTGCTGCTACTTTCGTTTGCTGACCCACATTCTTATCCTGGAAAAACAGAACTGTCTCCTCTTGTTCACAACTCCCCTGCCACTGGTGGCTTTTCAGACAGCAGCCACAACCACCTCCCTCTGCACATTCCCTCTTCCAGCCTAAGGAGTCTCGCTTGGCCACTGCCTGTGCGAGCTCCTCACTGCCATGTTTTATTCATCACACCTCTCATTCTGGAGAGCCTTTGGAGGACGAGGTGTGCACTGACATGCTGTACTCAAAGGCAAGCACATGGAATCATGGAATCATGGAACCCCAGAACGGTTTGGGATGGGACCTTCAAGATCATCAGCCTCCTGCCGTGGGCAGGGACACCTCCCACTGTCCCAGGCTGCTCCAAGCCCCAATGTCCAGCCTGGCCTTGGACACTGCCAGGGATCCAGGGGCAGCCACAGCTGCTCTGGGCACCCTGTGCCAGGGCCTGCCCACCCTCCCAGCCAGGAATTTTTTCCATATTTCTATCCCTGACCTTTCCCTCTTTCAAACATAAGGATTTATAAATTGGCAGAGTTTTTTTCTATTTTTTTTCCTGTCTCTTTCTGAATTCCTACAACTCCTACAACTTGCTGGAGCAAAGCCACACAAAAGCGTCCTCATGCCACCTACACCCCACAAATCCAGCAGTGCACCGGAGTCCCAGCTCGTGTGAGGTGATGCTGAGCTGAACCCAGGAGGGAGCAAACACAAACCTTCAGCCTCCCAGAGCCCTTCACCTTCAGTTTTGTGTAACAGCTCTCGTGGAAGCTGCAGCTGTGTGTGAAAAAACCCAAACAGGCACGAAATCCGAAAAGCTTTGCTGTCTGTGTTCCCTGAAGAAGTAAAATGAGGAAAAAGCACTTACAGGAATGTACCCAGGAGGATCTTTTTAAGGTTAAACCGTGTTACTGCACTGTTTTATAAACCACAGGACTCAGAAGCAAAGCCTGCGTGCAGCTACTCCTCAAACACCAACCAGCAGCTTAGGCAAGAGCAAGCATCCCCAAAAATCCATCCTCCGTGTCGAAGGGAGGACCCTGCTAGACCCCATCTCGGGCAGTGTTCCTGTTTTCTGGCACCGTGGTAGGCAAGGGCTCCAGGGAAGATCCAGGAAGGATCTGTAACCCCGCACTGCTTTTTGGGACTGCGGCACCTTGTGTCCCATCCAGAGGGTGCTGGGCACTGCACCCAGGGAATGGGCACGGCCCCGAGGCTGCCAGAGCTCCAGGAGCGTTTGGGCAGCGCTGCCAGGGATGCCCAGGGTGGGGTTGTTGGGGGGTCTGTGCAGGGACAGGGGTTGGATCAGTGATTCCCGTGGGTCCCTTCTGCCTCAGGATATTCCATGACTTTACGATTCCCTTCTCCTGCTAACGAATGAGCATTTCCATGGATATTTGAGCCTGTATCCCCTAAATGCTGCTGCCCCCTCCCTCAGTGGCCCCGTGTGCCAGGTCCCCGTGTCACCTGCCGTGCCCCCAGGCACAGCTCCGGGAGGGACCCGCGGCTGCATCCCAACGTGAACCAGGCCAGGCATCATCCCCCGATCCCCAGCGAGGGATATTTAGCAGGCTAAGCTGAACTAAAACATCATTCAATGAAACAGCTCCATAATTCTCATCGGGATTAGAGCCATCAGCTGAAAATCCATTAAGAAAATAGATTAAGCAATAAGGCAATGACCATCGTTGTCTTTACTCTCCCTCTCGAACGTAAACAACCCCTGGAACAAAACCTGCCCATGTGGGACCATGGAGAGGCAGCAGCTCCTTCCTCATCCATCAGCACCCCAAAGGAGTGGCTGCATCCCAAAACCCACCCTCAAATAAAGCCTTTCTGTGTAAGGCTCTTATAGAAAAGTATCTACAAATACAACAAATCTTCGTTTGGGTAGAAATACAACCCTGAGCTGCTTCCTCCTCTCCAGAAAAGGCTAAATCAACATCTCCTGCTTGACCCAAATACAGAGGGCTCAGCATTTTATTTGGCAACAAATGCAACTCAATCATCGTGTACATTGTCCCTCATTATCCAGAACTGAGAATAAACCAGATGTCCTCTTCGCCTGCATTTGTAAACCTAAGGCTCCAGGATTGTTAAGGCTCTATTTTTACCCTAGCAAGGGAAATCCTAAATCAGAACTTGTTCTTCTAGAACAACCTAAAGCACTTCCCATGTTTGTCCAACAGGGCATGAACTGGAACTAAGCAGCTGCTCCCAGTAACACCTCCCAAAAGTGACCCCACCAGCAAAACCACAACTGAAC
The DNA here is from genome assembly GCA_013398015.1 of Oreocharis arfaki. NCBI lineage: Eukaryota > Metazoa > Chordata > Aves > Passeriformes > Paramythiidae > Oreocharis > Oreocharis arfaki. The sequence goes on from VZRR01002993.1 coordinate 65,579, forward strand.
TGAAGCTCCTCAGGCAGGATACCCAGTGAGGAGCAGGGAAGAAACAGGGCCTGAATTCCTGTTTCAGCCTGGCCCTGAAGCTGAACGTTGGTGAAACCTCAGAGAATCTCCAGGCGGCCACTCGAGCTTGGGCAGTGCTTGGGCCAGGGGACACCCAGGGTATTCACATGGAATTCAGAGATTCCCAGACTGGATTCGGTTGGGAGGGACCTTAAAGCTCCAGTGCCACCCCATCCACGGGCAGGGACACCTCCCACTGTCCCAGGCTGCTCCAAGCCCCAATGTCCAGCCTGGCCTTGGGCACTGCCAGGGATCCAGGGGCAGCCACAGCTGCTCTGGGCACCCTGTGCCAGGGCCTGCCCTCCCTCCCAGGGAACAATTCCTTCCCAATATCCCACCCAGCCCTGCCCTCTGGCAGTGGGAAGCCATTCCCTGTGTCCTGTCCCTCCAGGCCTTTGTCCAAAGTCCCCTTCCAGCTTTTCAGTGTCTGAAGGCACAAAACTGCTGTTCCACACTGTTCAAAATGCAAAATACAGACAACCCTGTCTCAGAACACTTCAGCACAAAGGTGTCACTCATGATCCAACGAATCCCAGGTCAGGTTCCTCAGTATCCCCCCATTCCAAGCAGGCACAGAGCAGCTGGAATCATTTCTGTCTCTTCTTCCCTATTACAAACATGATTTCCCGTGGTGAGGAACCCGTGAGCCCCCAGCTCTGCAGTGCTGGTTCCTCACAGGGAGCGGGGCTGGCATTCCCAATCCCATCCGTAACTTCAATCAGTGCAAACGAGGCTGGGGCTCTCACACCCTCACTGCTGTCTTGGATTCTGTTCTCATCTTAACCACAGTGTTCTGCTGAAAAAAAAAATCCTTCAAGAGAGCTGGAAGTTATGCTGCACTTTGCTCATGGATTATAAAGAAATCTGAGTTGGAAACCCAGGGTGGTTTCCTGATGCAAACACTGAGCTGGTGTCGGCTGTGACAGACCCAGCCCGGAATTCCTGGTGTTTCAGAGCAGAAAACATTCCAGGGAGATGCCAAGGAAGTGAGAGAAGGCAGCAGGTGGAGGCAGTGGTGAAGGACATCACTTGTGGCAGTGACACCACTGGGTACAAACGAATGCCAGTCAATCACACAACACCCAGCTGTGAGCGAGGGCCAGACCTGTCCTTAGTGCTGGGAACAACACGGCCACTTGTTCAGGGAGACTGGATTCCTGAGGAACTGAGGGAGCTGGGCAGGTCCTGGGGCTCAGCTCTGATCAGGACTAATCTGCAGCCAGGACCTCCTGGCTTAAAATACCCGCTGTGGGCACGCCAGGGGCTTGACCGGGAGCGCCTTCGGGGCAGTTGCTAAAAGAAAATTAAACTAAAACTCAACTAAATGTGCCATCACCAGATGGGCTTTAAGGTCCCTTCCAGCCAAACCATCCTGGGATTCTGTGATCACACCAACACCTACCTGTCTGCAAGGAACAAAGGGTTTATGCACGATTCTACGGCACCTTAGAAGAACACGAAAGGAGCAGATATTTACCAAAGAATCCCACAGCCCTGGGTGGGCAGAACCAAGGAAGTCTGCTTTAGGTGGAGATACCATACAAATGATTGGAATCAGGCTGCACAATTCTTTAAAGTATTTTTAGGATGAAAGAAGGTGCAAATGACAAAATTCGTTACCCCAGATGTGAGCGCCGAGGCCAGGGAGAACAGACAGAACAGGCAGAAAAAGAGAGGGATTAACAAAAAGCAGGAAAAACCTCTTTCTGTCAGATAAAATGGACCCATTGACCGCTTTGGCTCGTGACTGGATGGAGACCTGCAAGGTGAGTGCCAAGATGAGGCAGGGGAGGCTGACAAGGATCTCAGGACACGGAACTGAGCCGTGAATGAAAGGCAAAGGATGGATTTAGCACCAGCTCTACCTTCCAGCCAGCACTGCCTGCTGGGGGAGTTATTTTTACTGCAACCACCTCTCTGCTGGTTAACAGGGGAGAGGGAAAAATCCTCAGCACAGAAAGTCTGAAAGCTTTTCAGGAACATCTGAGGAATTTCTGTCCGGTTTCTCTTGCATTCTGAAAATCCTCTAAACTGCACATATAAAAACATTTAGCTGCATTTATTGCTTTGTTTGCTTCTAGGAGAGGATAAATCCAGAGATTAAAAGAGTAAAAATTACAGAGAGTAGAAAATAAGTTAAAATTCTGTGATCTTCATGCCTGTGAGAGCTCTGCCAGCTCAGTTATCTCTCTGTCAGCTCACCCAGACCCATGGTTGTAAGGACGACAAACAAGCTTTTAAAATAAAAATTGTGAGAGCACAATTTTAAAGCAAATGCTAAAAAACCCTCGGCAATGTGAATAAACCATCTGCAAAACACAACCCAGCCAGAACACTGGGAGCACTCCCATCTCAGTGACCTTTCCATCACTGATGCTCAGCCCCTCTGGGGAAAACATGTCAATCCACTTCAGATGAGGTTTTAAATGTTTGTCTGATTTAAAGATCCCACAGAGCTGTGCTTTCAAACAGCTGCCCCTTGAGCTGGACAGAATTCACCAGCCAAGCCAAACTGGGCTTCCCAGTTGCCCAAAATATGAACCTTGTGGCTAATTTGCCTTGTTGTAGTTAAACCTCGGTGTCAGGGCAGGTGCCGGCAAATCCCACCACTCCAAAAAACTGGGACATGGAAAGAGTCATCAAACACCACCACCCCAAAAAAACTGGGACATGGAAAGTGTCATCAAACCCCTAAAACTGTGACATGAAAGGTGTCATCAAACCCCAAAAAAACTGGGACATGAAAAGTCTCATGAAACCCCTGAAATTCTGTGACATGAAAGGTGACAGCAAACCCCACCACCAAAAACCTGGGACAAGAAAGGTGCCATCAACCTCTACCCTGGGCCATGAAAGATGTCAGCAAACCCCCAAAACTCTGTGACGCGAAAAGTGATGGCAAACGCCACCACCCCGAGAACACCCTGACATGAAAAGTGTGCACAAATACAGTAATTCTGGTGGTTTTCTGTTCCACACTTGCTGCCAACATCTCTTTACTCCTGCCATGTTTCAGTTCCCAAGACAACTGAAGACCCTCTAGGTACAAAATGGAGCCCAGGTGAACACGGAACATGAGGGTCTGGGAGGGAACACCCTCCCAAGGGGGCTGAGCCCAAGGGAACACCCCCAGGTGGCCCATCCAACCTTGGCTCGAGCCAGAACCTCCCTGTGGCCACCACAGGGGAGCTGGTGGCCCTCACCTGCCTGCCAGGAGCTGACAGCTCTGCTCAGGCTCTGAGGAGCCAGGGCTGCACTCCTGACGTGCTCCAGTCACGGCTGCCCGAGCTCGTTAAAATCTGTCCCTCGAGTCGACCGTGAGGAGCCAGGGAACACTGAGAGGATGGAAAGGGAAGAATCTCCCCATCCTCAACACCCCTGGATCCCTGGCAGTGTCCCAGGCCAGGCTGGACATTGGGGCTTGGAGCAGCCTGGGACAGTGGAAGGTGTCTCTGCCCATGGCAGGGGTGGCACTGGATGGGCTTTAAGGTCCACTCCCACCCAAACCATCCTGGGATTCTGTGCTTCAGTGAAAAGCTGAGACACGCTGGCACATCACAGAGGGGAGTTTGTACTGCCCAAACCTTGTTCCACAGCTCCCCAAACGCGAGACTGGAAACTGAAGAACCTTAGAGAAATAATTAGAGAAAGCAGAACTCTAATTAGGCACAGCAGTGATGAGTGACCGCTGGCTGAAGGGCGATGGCCAGAGCCCGGCGCGGGCAGCGAGAGCCGCCTGAGTGACCAGGGGGTGTCACTCACACACCACAAAGCCAGAGGAGAACAAATCCGTGGCTGTGTGAGTGCAGCCCCTCGGGGCTGCCCTGCCCCGCTCAGGGAGCTCAGCTCACCCCAAGTGTTTTGGGGCTCTACCTGAGGAGCTCCCCGCTCTGCACACCTGTGTGTTACCCTCCCCTCCCACGGCAACGTGACAGTTTCCATTTTGCATCAGTCCTCCGAGGGTCTGACAAACCAGCTGGCTACAGAAGGATGCAAAAATTCTCATGCAAATCTTTTGTTTTTATCCCCTGACACATTTTCTCTCCTCTCGTTAATGCGGGCGACAGACAAAGCACAAACACCGTCCTCGCATCCAAAATCTGGGAAAAGAGCAGGTTTATTGCTGGCTGGGGCAGGCAAGGGGGACACAGAGATGTTGTTCCAGGCGGCAGAACAAAGATTAACTACTCTTCTCACAGATTTTAAATCCGGGAAGAGTGACCTCATACACCACAGCACCATTGAAACAACAAACCCCACAGAATACAACAAGCTGCTATTGACCCTTGGAATGGGAACGGCTCCATTCAAACGCGGGGTTTGGGAAAGAGCTTCCAGAAAGCGACGGGGAAATTCCACTTTGAATTTCAGCACCGCTAAGAGCTTAACTCCATAAATCATTCCACCCATCACTCTTGTGCTGCCCCTCAAACAGAAACAGCAAAAGGTGCCAGAAGCTTACGGGAAAAGCACAATCCGCAGATTTTTTTTGGCACGGGCTGAAAGGTTTTAACTTCGATATCACCCTGCTCTCACAACACAGCTCGTGATCAGGGGATACCTCTGCTCGGGGGAGGTGTGGCAGGAGGGTACCCGGGGGAGACCGGTGGGGACCAGGAGAGACCGGTGCGGACCCCTGTGGATGCCACGGATTTGAAAATCCCCCGCTCAAGTTTAGCATCCCAACGAGCCGTTAACAGCCGCTGCTGCACCAGGCGCTGTGCAACCAGCCAGGCAATTAATTTTTCCCGTTTTCCCTCCATTTCTATCTGTGTGAAAACCCATCCTTTGTTCTGCCTGCCGAGCACGGCCGGTGCCGGTCTCCCAGGTGCACCCTCCGCCCGCCCTGTGCCTCCGGGCTCTAAAGTCACTCTAAAGGCACTCCCCGGCTCCTGTCCGCTCACTGCCCAGGGAGGTAAAAATTAGTAACATACCATCACGTGGTAAATCTCCTTGCTTGGGAGACGGAGAGCTCTGCACACTGCTGACCTCGATTTCTTTCCTTTCCAGAGGAGCCGTTTTGCCGGCTTCCAGCTCGGCGCCTTTGCTCTTGGGAGCATCGAGCGCCGCCGCTCCATCGGCGCCGTCCCTCTTGTCCCTCTTGCCCGCCGCCTCCTGCCGCTCTTTGTCCTGGCTGCCGAGCTCGGGGATCTGCTCCAGCTTGCTGTGGAACACGCTCGGGCTGCCCGGCTCTTTCTTGAGCGAGTTGCTGCCGTTCCACTCCTCTCGCTTCTTGGCCGCCGGCTCCTCTCGCGGCGGGGCCGGGGGCTGCGCGGCGGGGCCGGGCACGGCCGGGCTCGGCGGGGCTGCGGGGCCGGTCCCGGCCGCCTGCTCCTCCGCCACCGTCAGTGACCTCTTCATCGGGGCGCTCGGCTTGCCGGCCGTGGGGCTGCGGCTCTGGGTCAGGCTGCTATTAGGAGAGAGCAGCCCAGTGGCGACGTCTTCTCTAAGCACCGGCTCAGGGTATTTATCGGCCAGGTTAAGGGTTAGGGGCACCGACAAGTGAGAGCACTCTGACATCGCACGCCTCATCGCCTTCCTCTGGTGGGCAGCCCTGGCCAGCAAACTGCCCTCACAGCCCAGCTGCTCCTCCATCTCCTCCTCCATCTCGGGGCTCTCGCTCAGGTCACTGCTTTTGGACTCGTCCTGGGCCAGCTCCACGGTGGTGGTCGGAGGGGCTGCTTTGGGTGCGGGAGTGGGGGGAGAGAGCCCGCTCTGCCCGTAGTTGTCATTAACCAGCCCGAGGACACAATAGCCGGGGGCTCCATCTTTTTTCACGGACGCTTCTTTAGACCCCGAATCGTTCGGCAGGATAGGGTGGAAATTGGGGTTCCAGACACTGATTTCCTGCTCCTTCCCGTATTTGCTGGGATCGCTCTCCGACACGGATAGATGGGGCAGCTTTGGCTCAGGCTGGCACTTGGTCTCCATCCCAGCCTTACCCACGGCTTTCTCCTGGTCGGTGATGGCTTCATTTTTACCCAGCCCCGGACCGGGTTTTTCGGCTCCTGCCTGTCCCACGCGAAAATCGGTCGCTTTAGGGTTCGCAAAGTTCCCTTCCGCAGAAGGAAAGGTTTCCGAAATCAAGGACCAGCTCTCAAGGTGACCTGCAGCCGCCTGGTATTTCTTGCCCGGCACCTCAATTTCTCTTTTGTCTTTCTGAGCTATTTTTAGCTCTTTGTCTAGTTTTCCCTCGAAGAAGCAGAGCTTGTCCTCATCCGTGAAACCGGCGTTCTTAACGAGCCCGTCCTTAATCGGTCCCCCCGAGTTCACGTTCAAGCCAATCTCATTAAGCTTCCCCTCCGTCCTCTGCCACTCGAATTCGGTTTTGCCGAAGTCTTTCGGGGACTCCATGCGGTGGAAGGCCGCCGGGAAGCTCTCGGGGCTCTTGCCCTTGCCCAGCGGGCTGTACTCGGAGAGCGGGGCTGGCTGCTGCTCCGACAGGGACATCGCGGCGGCTCGGCTGCCTCGGCGGCTGCAGCGCTCGGCGCGCCGGGCTCGCTGCCGTGACGACACAGCGTGCCCCCGGTATTCGTGACAAACCCCGTCCTCCCCACCCCCTGCGCCGTCGCCTTCGCTTACTGCAGCCAGCCACTAGTTCAAAAGGAACCGGCAGGTTGCATCCTTTTGTGGAGAATCCTCAGGAATTCACTTGGGGAGCGCGAAACGCCCGGCCCCGGGCTGAGGCTGGCGTGGGTTTAATCGGCTCAGGGGAAGGGTTTTGCTGGGAGCAGCCTTTGGGGGGTCCTGACACGTCTGGGGGGGATTTCGCCCTCTCCTTTTGCTCTGCCAAACTCGGCTGTGATCGATGCTTTTATCAGTATCAATTCCTGCTGATGAGCCACTCCAAGAACACGCAGGAACCAAGGTCAGCAATTCCCCCCGCAAACAAAACCAAAACACGGCCCCCCCCCAGCCCAGCCCCGAAAGCACAGTGCAGAATGAGCTCTTTCAGCACAAGGGCTTTGTTTTCTGTGAATTTTAATATATTCTTTTGGAGTCAACAGTGATCACAAGTCCTGCTGTAATGAGGATTTCACAATTCACAAACCAGATCGCTCCCGTAAGCAAGAGGACAAAGCTGAAAAGGATGGGATGGGACATGTTTGGAAAGGTCCCGGAGTCTCACAAACTGCAGGATTCATTTTAATTATTTTTTCTTGAACATGAACATATCTTACAGTATTTTTAGCTAATTTAAAGAGCCCATATATCTGTGTTTTGAAACAGCTGCCTCTTGGGGTGCACAGAATTCACCAGCCAAACCAAATCCTGCGGTCCACAGAATTCGCCAGCCCAGCCAAATCTGTGCCCCAGCAGCCAAAAGTATGAACTTCACTGCTTGTTTTCCTGGTTGCAGGTGGGTTTTTTTCTGTCACACTTCATTCACACCAGCACTGCACACTTTGTGTTGATCCACCCCAACCCAGCCCCACTGCCTCTGACGTGCCCTACTCAGCCACCTCTGCTCCAGCACCCCCACAGGGCTTCTCCAGCTGGGAGTCCCGATTTGGACACCATTCCCCTGGTTAAACTGGGCTGGAGGTTGTTTAGAGGCTGCATTAGCACCGAACTGCAGATTCAGCTTTTATTCTCAAGTGTCTGGTGCAGCTTAATCCTTGACTGAGGCAGATTTTGCTCTCTGAACCAGGGTCACAACACATCGACCATCCCGGACATCGACACGCTCCACCCCGGAGAAAATGTCCTCAGAGCTCATGGAAAAGGCCTCCCCTGCTCGAGGTGAACTGAGAGAAATGTATTTTTGTACCCAGAGCCTGCAAGTTCCACTACGCCCCCTGAATTGAACCTGCTGTGAGAAATGCTACAATCCACACATTTATCTGCTTGTATTTAAGCTTGGGATTTAAGGCACTGCTATATTTAAAAACAATGACTAAGGAACTGTAAGTTATATGAATCTTTCCTGACAGCCTCTAATTAACCAGAATAGATCCACCCACAACCTTCACTTCTCAAAGAGCCTCAACAATTTTTTCTCTGCTCTAAAATATTCAGAGGTGTCTTGCTGTGGGAAACGGGCTCTCAGCTCACGGCTCGTGCTCTCCCTCCTCACTGATGTAGGACTAATGTTTGCAAGCACTTGCTCACTCTGAAAGTACTGACTGTGCTCCCCAATCTGGCAGGCCTCGAGCTCCTCTAATCCCATGTAATAACTGTTATTCCTCCATTGCTCACTCAATCCAAACCAAGATTTTTTTTTTTTACAGGAAATCTCAAACCATCAGAGATCCCTTAAAGCACTTCCCCAGGAGCGAGGGCAGCCCTGTAAACCTCTCTGAAACCACCCAAAAGCTTTTTACTTGATTTTTTTTTTTTTTTAAAGCAAACATCTACCATTTCTAACAGAGGAGAAAACCCTCTTTGATTTCAGGGCTGGTATTTCAGAGCCCGGGATCATGGGAGGGATTTGCATCGCTGGAAAGGAAAGCCTGACTCAATGTCAGCGTACAGCCAGTAACAACCCCCGCTGCTGCTTTATTAAACAATATTTCCTAATGCAGGAAATGAACCATAGTCAATACCTGGGATACTCAGAAGCAGGGCAATGTTTAGCCATGAAAAATCTCCAAAGTCATCCAGTATTTCATCTCTCAGGACATTAATGGAGGTAATGCAGAGTTCATACACCGAGAGCTTTCCAACAGCTTCCTCCTTGCCCACAGCACGCTGCTCCCAGATCCCTCCCCAGTTCCAGTGCCCTGGCCTCTCTCTTCTACCCAATTCATTTCTTTTAATTTCCATTTATGAACATTCTGCCTCTGAAGCTGTGCCACGGTGGTTGTGCAACGCTTCCAGCAAGGCCAGCAATGGCCACTCACAAGCTGTGACCAGCAGCTCTCCCACCAGAGCTTTGGTCCCTGTTGATCCTTTAGATTCGCATAAACCTTAAATTCTCCGAAGAATTAAAAGGCAAACTGGTCAATGAAGATGAGACAGAAAGGGTGGGAGGATGTTCAGAATACAGAGTTGGGCAGATTTTGAGAGGTGTCTCAGACAAGGGAGGGTCTCACTGAAACAGAGCTGGGTTGGAAGGGGGAGTCAGACACCCTCAAAGGAGCCCCAAACACTGCTTTTACCCTCAGTTCAACTGGGAGGAAGATTTCATACTCTTCAGGTACCAAATCTTGGGCTCTCCAGCACCTTTCATGTCAGGCAGGAGCAGTGACATCGTTACAAGATCCTGTAAATCAGGCCCCAGTCCAGCTTCTGGACGTGGAGCTTCCCCCACTGCCTGAAGCTCCCCACTCCCTCCCAGAGGTGAGAGCAGCCTGGGCACGAGGAGGAAGGGTCTATTTTGTCTGGTCACATCCTTTCATCCTCATTAAACCCTGTCCTTCCTCGCAGGTCGAGCTGACAGAAATGAGCCTGTCTGGGACGCCGAGCACGCCCTGCACAGGTCTCAGGCCCAGCACCAACCACCTTCTGCAGCCACTCAGATCTACTGGGATGCTTTTATCGATCCTTTTCCAAGGGCAGCCATCCCCAAGGGATGCCTGTGCCCTCCCTGGGCTGTTCCAGGTGGAACTGGGCTGCGCCAGTCCCCGGAGTGGGCGGAGATCACTACATCCCACGTCAGCTCTGGTACCCAATCTGCAGCCTCCCAGCCTCAGCAGATGAATCAGCCTAGTGCTTCTATTTTTGCTTCACTCCCGAAGCTATTACTTATCCCTGCTAATGCGCTGGGTTTTTTTTTTTTTTTGCTTTAATCTAACACAATCGTTTCTGTGCAGCCTCTTGCACTGGTTTCTAAGGCAACATCACTTCCCAGGATGATGGGCTCCTCCGTGCCAGCGTCGTTGGCGTGGTCTCTAATTAAGAGTTATTACCAAGAACAGCAATCAGAGCGACCAGAGCCACGAGGACACGCTCTGTGTGTCCAGGAAACTGTGATTTACACACCCCCTGCCCCGTGTGCTCACACACACACACACACACGGGCTGTGCTGCTCAGCCTGTGGAACCAGCCTGACACCCCTGCCCAACTCACGCTTCACTTCTTCCCACAGGCTGCAAGAAGCCAGGCTAAAGGATAAAACTGGAATATTGAGGATTCTGACCATCAGCCTAACATTGCAAAGGTGTGGAGTTGTGCAAACCTTAAACACAGCCTCGTGTTTTACAGGATGGGTCATTTACAGATCAAATCCTGCTTTAGAATTTACACCAAAAATCAGAGATCAGCCAAAACCAGAAATCAAACACAGAGTGTTTCCAACTCAGTATTTGCCTACTATGGGGGTATTTGAGGGTGGAAACTGAGAAGAGGCAACACAAAGTTCACTGAATGATGCACAAGCCACAGACTGGCAACATCAGCCATGAAAAGAGGCTTGGAATTCAGACTTCCCCTGAAAGTTAAACAGCATCACTAAGGAAATGTGGTCAGCAGTGTCAGCCTGGCAGAACCTGCAGCCAGAAGTGGATTTGTTTCGCCCCCAGCTTTTCTTGAAAATCCGAGCGTCAAGGATGAGCAGGGATATAAAATAAAAGAAGGAAATCAACCTCAGGAAGCCTGGCCAAGGAGGGCAGGTGCCAGCTCCAAGGGAGAGCTGGGCACGGCAGCATCCAGCTGGAGAGAAACCAGGAGCTGGTGAACAGGGTAGGAAACCAGCTGGGAACAAACAGGGGCATCTGCACTGGGATACAGCTGGTGTGGGTAATCCTTGATAGAACATAGAGCTATGGGGTGGGACAGGACAAGGAGGGTGGATTTAGATGGGATATTGGGAAGGAATTCCTGGCTGGGAGGGTGGGCAGGCCCTGGCACAGGGTGCCCAGAGCAGCGGTGGCTGCCCCTGGATCCCTGGCAGTGCCCAAGGCCAGGCTGGACATTGGGGCTTGGAGCAGCCTGGGACAGTGGGAGGTGTCCCTGCCCATGGCAGGGGGTGGGATGGGATGGACTTTAAGGTCCCTTCCAACCCAAACCATTCAGGGATTCTGTCTTCCTGTTGGATCAGAGGCCCCTGAGCACCCAGCACTGCAGGGTGTTTTACACTTACAGGGTGTTTTTCCTGCACCTCTGGAAAAACACCCTGTAAGCTCAGCTCAGCTCAGCTCAGCTCAGCTCAGCTTTTAGCCAGGGACAGAACCAACACCTCCACAAAACCTTCTGTTCAAGCTGAACCAAACTCACAGCAGGGCCAAGGGCAGGGAAAGCAGCTCGTGGCCAAGGTCTCCTCACAAACCTGTGCAACACTGGCAGAGAACTGGCTGGTGACACCGTGTGGGGTTCAGTTCCCTCACACACCCCACTGGGATAATTAACAGGTCTTTAATTAATGAACAGGCTGCAATATGATGACACTGTGAGCATTTCAAAAGCATTATTAGAGCCCCTCTGTTATTAGGAGTTCCTCCACCACGACTGCATTTGTGCTGATGATCTCAGGATGACTGGCTGCACTTGCACATCCTTCAGCCCCTGCCCTGATTAACACAACGTTAATCAGCTGATGAACTCCTGTCAGACAAACCCAATTACAGTTTGGAATCCCAAAGGAGAACTACAAACATGGTATGAATGAAAGGTTACTGTGCAAATGCTAGACCCACTTAAAATAATGGAAACCAGGCAGGAAAAGAAAACATTTACAGCAAGAGCTTGATTGTGGCTGTAAAAGCAAAGCAAATCCTGTCATTAAACAGAGATGGGCATTTCTTGCTTTTAAATGTACTTGATTTGCACACAAACTGTTGAGAAATTTGCCCTGCATGCCACAGGGTGACTGTGGCAATGGGCAGCACAACAGCCTGGCATGGGCTGGGGACAGGAGGCAGCCACAGGGATGGGGATGGATGGGAGGGAAGGAGGGATCCAGGCATGAGATGAGCACTCCAACAGGCCCCCCCAGCCCCCATTTGGGGCAGCAATTCAGGAGCAGACTGTCTGCACCACAGGGTGGTTGTGCAATGAGCTCCCTGCCCGCAGCATCGGGGATCCGAGCTGGCCCTGGGCTGAACAGCTTATGCAAATCAAAATCCGTAAGAGGACACAGCCCCCAAACACTGAAACAAATTAATTTCTTTTTAAAAAATCGACTATTCTTTAAGGACAGATTGAAGAAAAAATTATCTTTTGCAAGTGTCCCTTTGAAACAGAGCTTGAGGAGCAGAGGGAAGGGGGACGTCGGCAGCAACTCGGAATCCAACAGCCCAACCCTGGCTGAGTGAAACCCTTCCATCATTTCCCCCCTTACCCATTCCCCAGCACCCACCCCCTTGGAAGTACAGAATTTAGGACCCTGATTGTCATCTCTAATTCCCAATTTGAGTTTTAATTCACTCAAGAGGCAACACAAAGGTTCGGTCGCACTGTAAAGGGTGATAATGCCTGTCATGTTTCTGTTATCAGCTCAGCTGCCTCCTGACATTAAAAGGGATAAAATAATTTTCCAGGAGACTCTGGGGCAGTTCTTCCAATGGCAACGACAACAATGAGAAGCTGAAATAAACCCAAAGGAGGGATAAGGGATTAAATTCAAATTGCATGATCAGCCTTATAGCCAACGTTCCTTAAGCTGCACAGTCAAAAATAGAAAAAAAAATAAAATTACAGAAGTGTGCAAGGCCTAATTTACAGGAGATGGATCCAACTTCCGTCAGAGAGAGGAATCTGCAGCATCACAGTTGCCATGACTCCCGAGGGAGCTGTATCACAACGCTGGGACCTATTTTAGCGGCACAGACAGGAGCTGATGTTTTTAGGGGAGCAGCCTGTTATCCTGGAACACACAGTGTAGGACATGGGAGCCTGGCTAAAGAGATTTCATCACTCAACTTTAGCAGGAGATCCTCCAAAATGCCTTAATGTGGGAGTAAATCACTGCCTGCCCACCAGGGGAAGGAAACAAGGAAGATGGAAAGGGACTGGGGACAAGGGATGGAGGGATAGGACACAGGGAATGGCTTCCCACTGCCAGAGGGCAGGGATGGTGGGATAGTGGGAAGGAATTCCTGGCTGGGAGGGGGGGGAGGGACTGGGATGGATCTCCCAGAGCAGCTGTGGCGGCCCCTGGATCCCTGGCAGTGTCCAAGGCCAGGCTGGACATTGGGGCTTGGAGCAGCCTGGGACAGTGGGAGGTGTCCCTGCCCATGGCAGGGGTGGCACTGGATGATCCTTAAGGTCTCTCCCAACCCAAGCCATTCCAGGATCCTGCTGGATATCAGGTGTGGGGCAGGAGCCTCCCAGGGCTGCCTGACAGTCACAGGTGAGCTGTTGGCCAAGGTGTGGCAACGGCTAAAAATCCCAAACCCCCATTGTTACATAAGAGGAGCACAGGGAGGCACAAGGAGGGGACACAGCCCATGTGACATTGGGACTTTTACAGTGATCTCCCGGACCCCTGCAGCTCTGCCCAGGGAAGTGCTGCCATCACCAGCCCTGGGAATGGCCCAAGAACGTGTGGATGTGGCACTGGGGAACGTGGTGGCCTTGGCAGTGCTGGGGTTAATGGCTGGACTTTTCCAAGCTGAACAATTCCCTGTCAGTAAACAGGCACATTCACCTCGGCCAGGGATCTCAACGCCTTTCCCTTCACTGACTCCCGGGCTCAGCGCGAATTCCCTGCTCCGGCCTCGGATCTGCCCCAGGCACTTCCACACCACTTGTGCCAACTGAGGGATTCAGCCAGGCTTTGTGGGTGTTTGCAGCTCGTGGAACAGCTGTTCCATGAGGGGCCAGGCTCGCATGGAAAGGGATATAAAAGCCTTGGTCACGGATGTGGATCTCCGGGAAGGGGCTGCCCAGGGAGGTTTGGAGTGCTCATCCCTGGAGGTGTCCCAGGAAGGCCTGGACGTGGCACTCAGTGCTCTGGGCTGAGGACAAGGTGGGCATCAGGCACAGGCTGGACTCCAGCCTTAACGATCCTGGGATTCTGGGATGGCAAAGCACCTTAAACTGCTGTGGGAACACGGCACCAGGAGCTCCAAAACAAGCGCAGCCACGGAACCATGGAAGCTCCCGAGCTGGGAGGGACCCACAGGGATCACTGATGCAGCTCCTGGCCCTGCACAGACACCCCAACAACCCCACCCTGTGCCTGAGAGTGCTGGCCAAACACTCCTGGAGCTCTGGCAGCCTTGGGAATGTGACCATTCCCTGGGGAGCCTGGGCAGTGCCCAGCACCCTCGGGGGGAATTCAGACCTGGTCCTGCTGAGCTCCTCTTAAAAACCCCAACAAACCAACTGTTGAATCTACAGTGCTGAAAGGATGAAAGCCATGGAATGTTATCAAAGCCCTGAGAAAACTCACAACAACTTCCAGGTGCAAAGTACGTGCCAACTTACTCACAGGCTGCAGTGCTACTCTGAGCCAGGACTCCTCCAACCGTGCACGTTACCTGTGCAAGATATTTGGGAGGAGCTTTTCTTTCAAACACTCCTGGCAGACAATGGAAAGGCTTTGAAGAAATGCTGGTTGTGTAAAAGGTGCTGCCTCCAGCCTTCCCTTCGTTCTGTTGCATCATGCACCAAAGAGCATCACTTCTGCAGGCACAAGTTCATGCAGAGAACACCACTTCCACCAAAATAGAACTACTTCAGGTTATGCAACAACACTCATTAAAATTACAAAACCTCTCAAAAACCTGAGCAGCATGTTAAGGCACTCTGGAGCTCGGGGTCTGGTGAGTTAGTGGCTGCATCATGCAAACTGGCAGCAAGAAACTCCGCAGAACGGGAACAAACTTTCATGCCTGATGACAAGGCAAAAACGGGGAGCACCTGAGGGCAGGGATAAACTTCCTGGCCCATCTCGGCAGAGAGGGGTTCACAGAGATGCCAACTCCTTCTGAGGGAGCTTTAGAATGAGCACAAGTACAAGACTATTTGTAATTTCATCTCTATCCATATCCAAAGCCTCCACAGAGGGACAGAGTCCCAAAATTTACAGCAGTCCCACCACTGTTTCGTCAGAGCTGCTTTGGAAAAGGCTTTGACTCCAGAAGGAAACACATTTTGTGGATGAGGCTCAAGGAGGCTTAAGCCAAACCGACTGCAGGAGGAAAAGGGGATGCAGTTGGTGCGAGGTGGGACAAACCCCAACCCTGCAAACAACAGTGCCCCAGAACATTCCCTGCCCCTGGAATCCTCCATCCCTGAGCAGGGCCACGGGATCCCTGCCACACCGCAGCTCAAGGCTCAGGCGACAAGAAGCCAACACAGCTTCACACCCCAAGGCACCGATTCACTCAAATATCCCCCAATATTTGTAACACTCCATCTGAAGGGATTAAACCCAGGGCAGAGCCCTGGAACTCGGAGCGAGCTGCCAGCGCTCCCAGCTTGGGGAATTAGCACCGTGAGCCAGGCAAGCAGCACCAGCAGCCCCGCCAGAGCAGCACACACCCCTCATGCCACGCTGGGATGCCCACTCGGGCTCATGCCAAGGCAGGCACACGCAGCAGCCCGGCTTTGCTGCCGGCCTCCCCGGGCACTCACACACCTCTGTCCGGCCGCGGCGCTGCGGCCGCTCTCGGCTGCCGGGGCACGGCCCTGGCCGGGGCAGGCCTGGCCGCCAGGGCTGGCACCCCTCGGGCCTTGGTGGGTCTCATGTAGCCCTTGAGCTGCTCTGCTGCCTTCACTCTCTCCTTCTTTGCCTCTTTCACAGCTCTCTGTTCACCTCCTTCTTCTGTCTCTTTAGCTGGGGCTTGGGATTCCTTTCCTTTAGTTATTTCTTGAGATTCCTTTTCTTTAGTTGTGTCCTGAGATTCCTTTTCTTTACTCGTGTCTTGAGGTTTCTTGTCTTTAGTTACTTCTTGAGATTCCTTTTCTTTAGCTGTTTCTTGAGTTTCTCTTTCTTTATTTGCGTCTTGAGAATCCTTCTCTTTGGTTTTGGCTTGAGATTCTCTTTCTTTGGTTGTGCCTTGAGGTTTATCTGCCTCAGACTTGGACACCGGAGCGTCCCTCAGGAGAACCTCCCCGCCATGAGAGGCATCCTGCAGGAGAGCCTCGCCAGCACGAGCTGGACCCTCCTCTGCAGGCTGAGAGGGACCTTTTTTGGTCTCTGTGGGCCGTTTTGGGGTAGTTTGGGCAGCTGTGCCGAGTGACCCGGCAGCCTCAGGCTCAGTGCCCGGGTGCTGGGGTGAGCTCTGCTCCCTCCTCGTGCCCCCACCCAGCTCAGCCCCTCCAGCTTTCCTGTCCATGCCAGCTCCTGGCACAGCCTGGGACACGGCTGCCTCGGCTGTGCCCCCAGGTGTCCCTGCAGGGGCTGGGGAAATGCCCCCTGTGCCCTTCTCTGCACAGCACACGGCGGCCTCTCGTCCCCCCGTCCCTCTGGCAGCTCCAGGGGCTGCTCTGTGCCTTGGATCTGGCACCTCGTGAGGAAGCTCTGAGGGAGCCCTGGCACTGCTGTGCTTTTTACCAGTGGCTTCTGTTTCTTTATCATCCACCTTTGCCACGGGGGAAAGGTGACTTCTGTCCTGGGACTGGCCATCCTGGGAAGCAGCCTCCCTGCTCTCCCCACCTTCCTGTGAGACCTCTTTTCCTGGTTCTTTGTGTCCCACACTGATGGGCTGCTCACCAGATTTCTGGGTCTGCATCTCCTTCTTAGCACCAGCTCCAGGCTCTTTGCTGCTTTTCTCTGCCACTGCTTCCAGAGGAAGAGGAGGAGGAGGAAGGCCCCCAGTCCCTGCACCCCCATCCCTCTGCTTTGGGAGGCTGCAGGGAGCATCACCCACGTCACCAGGGCCACTCACCGGGGCCTGAGCCACAGATTTGAAGTCACTTCCTTTATTATTCCAAAGCCTTTGAGGGCCAATGGGAAAGTTTTTAATGTTTCTGTTTTCATCTACAAAATCTGTGTCTTCCAGCCCACATTCCAGCCCAGATCCCACGGGAGGCTGTGCTTCACTCCTGTCTGCTTTTGCCTCTAGGGGAACAGAATGCCTGGAGGCATTTTTAGCCTTTTTACTGCTTCCATCATAAGCCCTCTTTTTAGATCTCTCAGTGACTGGGGCCAGGCTGGGATCTGACACTGCTGGATGCTCTGGAATAGGATTTTTATTCCTGCTGCAAGGACTGGCAGCTCCTGCCTCAGGTTTGTCCCCAGTCTCCAGGCCAGGAGGAGGGAATATCCCTGCTCCTGCTTTATGCTCCAGCAGAAAAGGCTGCTGTGGGTGAGGCTCCCCCTTCTTGTGCTTCTCTTCCCCACCCATGTGTGACTTCCCTGGCTCCAGAGGCACAGCAGGAGCCTGTACCTTGGCAGGATCAGGCAGGTGACCCAGCAGTGCCGCTGGAGCCCTGGAATTCTCTTTGCCCTTCTCAGACTGAGTTTGTTGAACTTGTCCCACTGCAGAGATGTCACCTGGCCCCAGCTCGGGACCGTGCTCAGCCTTTTTGCCTTTCCCATCTCTGCTTTTACTCTTGGGCTTGTCCACCCCCAGTTCCCTGGTGGGACTGTGCACCCCTGCCCTGTGCTCTGGGAGAGGCTGGGATGTATCTGCTTCCTTCCCTTTACTCATGGGCCGAGTTTCTTTAGCACTGCCTGTTTCTGGCTCTGAAGTCTCTCTTTTATGGCCTGAAAGATTTGGCTGCTCAGAGAAGCCTCCACTGCCACCCTGGATTTCGGGCTTCCCCAGCTCCTCTGCCAGACTCTCTCTTTGCAAACCAGACCCCTTCTCCTCATCCAAGCTCATTTCCTTCCTGCTTCCAGCCACCTGCTCCTGGCTGCTTTCCCCCCCAGCACCCAGGACAGCTGCCTGCCCGGAGGGACTTTTCTCAGGCTGTTTCCTTCTCCCATCACTGCTCCTCTTCCTGGGTTTCTCTGCCAGCGCTGCCACACCCGAGCTGAGCCCAGCGGATTCGCCGGCAGCACCTCCGGCTCCTGTGCCCTTCCCAGCCAAATCCACCTGTCTTCTCGGGCTGATGGGGGCAGCCAGAGCAGGATTCTTGGCTTCCTCTCTGCTCTTCTCCAGCAGCAGAGCTTGGTCTAAAGCTCCCAAATCAGCTATTTCACCTTTCCCAACGTTTTCTTTTGGTTTCTCCATTCCCAGCTCGATTGGCCTTTGCATTTTAGCTGCATTTTCCTGCAAGCCCCCAGCAGGGACAGAGCCCCCCTCTCTGCCCTTATCACTGCCCTCCTTCACCTTATCAGCTCCCTCAGGACAACTCCCTGCATCCACCTTATTCTCAAGGAAAGGCTGCTGGAAAAAGCTTCTTTCCCCTTTTTTGCTCCTTCCATCACTGCCTCTTTTTTTGGGCTTGTCAGTGGGACAGGCCTGTGCAGTGCTGGCTGATGGGTGTCCTCTGGCAGCAACACCCCGGCCATTTTCGGGATAAGCTGCTTCTTTTCCAGCCTCATCCGCCCTCCCTCCATCGGGGAATTTGCCTCCATCCTCTGAGAGCATCATCTGCTCTGAGAAGCTTTTAATTCTTCTGCCTTTCCCTTCACTGCGCTTTTTTTTAGGCCTGTCCATCCCGGCTGTAAAACCGGGATCTTTCCCAGCCTGCTGCTCTGAAGCAGTAAATCCCTTCCCTTTGTCTGGATCTGGGGAATCTGCTGCCACCCCCCTGCCCCCTGCCTCGCCAGGCGTGGGATGCTGGGGAGCATGGGGAACACCCTCGGCCCTTCTGTCCTGCACAGCTGCAGCTTCCCCAGGTTGTGGCGAAACTAAGGCTGGAACAGGAGCTCCAGGAGCATCTGCTGGGGTCTTCAGTCCTCCCTCTGACCCTGTTTTAGCTTCTCCAGCTGCCTTTGGCTCCGCAGAGACCTTGTCTTCCATGGCTGCAGCCTCCAGGTGAGGCTGTTTGAGGGATTCCTTTCCAACCCCTTTGCTTTTCTCCCAGTTTTTCTTGGGATGGACAGAGTCACCGGCTGCTTCCCGCCCTGGAGATGGGGTCTTAGGCTCCTTATTCTTATGGGAAAGGGGCAATTCCGAAGGTTTGGTCCGTAGGGGAGTTTCTGCTTTGCTCAGATTGACCGTCAGGTCGGCACATTCTGACTCCTTATCCTCCCTCTTCTCATTTTTATTGGGAAAATCTCTCTCCGTGGGCTTGGTGGGTCCCTTTGCCGTAGCAGATCCCCCCACCTGCTCCGAGGGAAGCTCTCTGGTTTTGCCTTTCGATTCCAGCACCCAGCTGTCACCTCTCATTCCCTCTCTCTTCACTTCCTCCCCGGCTTTGGCATCCGACACACCGGGTTTTGGGGCCTGCTGTCCTGGGGCTGGCACGGGGAAGGCATTTTGCTCATCCAGGACATGACTCCCAGTTGTTATTTTAGCATCCTTTGGCACATCCAGAGCTCTGCTGCCCGAGGCCAGCGGCTGCTCCCCGCGAGGACACACACCGGGGCTCTGCCACTCCGCCCCAAAGGGAGCGCTCCTGGCGGCTCTGGAGGCTGTTCCGTTCTCATCCCACAGCTCCATCCCTCTTGGCAGCTGGTTTCTCCTTTGTTTGGGTTTCTTTTTCTTTTTCTTCACGAGGGCACCTTCCCAATCCCAGTTTTCCCGGGGGGGAACACTGCAGCTCTCCACAGGCTCCGTGGGGACGCCGGTGGCCTTTTTGTGTGCAACCCTAAAGCGAGGGGATGCTCCAGCACCACAGCCAAGCTCCACTGTGGAACAGGGATCTGCTTTGGGCTCAGGACTCTTCTGCTGTGGGAGACCTACGGGATGCTCCTCTGGCACATCTGTGAGAGGCACTGGGGCAGGTTTTGCTCTGCCAAACCCGCGGTCCCTGGATTTGGGAGCTTGCCTGACTTGTGCAGTGGGAAGACCTGGAATACAGGAAGCCTGCTCAAACATCAAGGCCACTATTTGCTTGATAAAAGAAATAATAAATATACTCTCTGTGGGATGGCAGCCCTCTCAAACAGGCTGTAGTCAGATGTGCAGCATTTCCCAGCACTGGCACCACACCAGAGCCACCCCAGGAGGGCTGGGGTAGGTATGTACCCCAACACCTGTGCAATTTACCCCAAATCCACACACCAGTGCTATGGAAACACAGTCTGACACAGGCTCTTACCCCACCAAAAAGCACCAGTTCTTGTAAGGACATGCCATTGCTCTTTAAAAATGCATTAAGGATCCATTTTGTCTCAGCAAGACAAGATCAGAGAGAGCCTTTTTATATCTCTAGCTGGCATCCTTCCAGAGTGGGAAAACAGAAGTTTAGTGGGAAGATGGGAAGAGAGATGGGGGCAGGAGAGCCAAGGTTCCCCAGCAGCCAGGGTGGAAGCAGTGGGAGGCAGAACCTCTGTCCCAAGGTCACCTGCTGTGTCCCTGGGGATCCCTCAGCTGAGTCTGAGGAGAGGAGCAGCCGTTCGTCACTTAGCCCTGGCCCACAAATCCTCCTCCACACCAAGTGTGAGCAGCACCAGCTCCTCTGGAGGCTGGGTCAGTGGAGCAGGAGGAAATCACATCTTCCTTTGGCAATCACACAGCTCGATTGGGAAGGAAGATCCTCACTGGGAATATCCTTGTGAGAATTAATGGTCCTTTTTAATACCAAAATAAAAGCCAGTGCTGATGGCAGAGAGAGGAGGAGCTCTGCAATCCCCCAGCACAGCTGTGAGCCAGCCCCAGTGATAAAGCACTCAGAGCACACAGATTTGGGCTTTTAGTTTGAATATGGAGGGAAAGGAGCCTTGGAGAGGGCAGGGATCCGAGGGGAAGGGTGAGCCCAGCACCAGGAACACCGAGAGCCACACAAAGACATTTCTGCTTGCCCAGGTGGCCCCACAGCCAGGAGCAGAAGGTGAAGAGTTCCCAGAGGAGACTTCCACGAGGAAATGGAATTTTATGTCATGATTTGTGTCCTACCTGTGGGCTCCTGCAGGGTTTTCCCTTCCTGAGGTTCCACGTGTGGGACGTGGTTGTGCTCAGCCTCCTCCTCTTGTGTCTCACCATTCTCAGCAGGAGCAGATTTTTCTGGAAGGTCTTTATTTTCTAGTGCTCCTTTTGCTTCAGCTGGAACATGAAAGACAGGAATAGAAAGCTTCAGGTCTCAGGAGTACAGGCAGCCTGCAGCCAAACCCCAGCCCTTGGAAAGGGGTTAATTTTGTGTGTAACAGGAATGAGGTTTATGAGACATGGCTGTTTCATCTCCTCACAATCCCATTTCAGCAGCACTTTTCTATTTTGCACATGCCAAGGCGGGGGTAGAACACGAAGCAGGGGCTGTTTCAGGGCTTAAGCACAGGGTGAGGGTTTGTTTGGGTTTTTTCCTCTTTGTAATCAACCCAATTCAGACTATCCCAGCTTCCCACTGGGAATTCAAACCCAGAATGAACTCCATGATCAGCCTGGAGTCCCTGGCTAACGCTGATCATCTCGTATTCATCTATACCTTACAATACATTCACACAGACACCACAACATTCCTCACTCTGCATAATTATACCCAGTTTTAATTTGTAAGGCATAATTACATGGCAGAGCAGCTCCCTCTGTAATTAATTTTATTTAAATTTTAAGTAGAAAGGAAAATGATGACAGACATTGGTACAACAACTGTGCACGAGGAAGGAAAGGACAGCTTCTGGGAACGGCAGCCCCGTGTCAGCACACACTAAAAACCTGCTTGGGCTTCCAGTTTGGTGCCTGTCCTCTCTGCTGAGGGCAGCAGGGCAGTGCCTGTGTGGAGCCCAGCTCTGCCCAGGGTGGCCTTTCCCACCTGCTGGCTCCGGGTGGTGCTTGGTGCTCCCGGGAAGGTGCTCGTCCGAGGGGCTGGGGGGAGGCTTCCTGTCCTTCATCTTCTCTGAGTGATCCACACAAACTTCTGGGACTTGGGATTCCGCTTCCACCTTCGCTGCTGCTTCTGCAAACGGAATGTAAAGGATAAAAATCCCTGGGTTAAAATTTAGATCAGATGGAAGAAGATGAAAAAATCGCTCCCTCGCCTAGTTTTTGTCTTCCGCAAGGAACTAAAGGGTTTCCTCAATTTCAAAACCTGATTTTTTAGGATCTTTCTACCTTCCTGTATTGTCTTGCACTTCGTCTTTCATTCACCCACCTGGGCTTCTCAGTCATTACATTCTAGTGGGGTTTTTTTATGTTAAAATTTCTCTCTTGAAATTTATCCTCATCATTAACCTAAAGAATATTAGAAGAAAAAAAAAAATCTCACTCCAACCCTATCCACAACCAAGCCACATATGCTGCCTCTGCCCAGGACTATTTGCTGCATTTTAGTAATAAAAATACAAAATAAATATAATTCTGGAGAGCAGTTTTCTCTCCAGAGGGATGGTGTCCCTGGGGAAATCCACACGGCACAGCAAACCTCCACATGGAAAACCAAACACACCCTTCCCACCACTCCAACACCTACAGGCATCCCAAGGCAAGGTCCCAGAATTATCAACTAAGCCTTTTAGTCTCTTCAGAAATTGTTTTCAAGAACCTCTGTTCGCCAGCTCTGTGTCCTGCCGGATTTGGGAGATTCCAGGGAGAGCTGAGGGTGGTGGTGACACAAAGCCAAGCACCAGCAAGGCTGAGCCAACACATCCCTGTGGCTGTCCTTGAACCGCTCAGCTCTGCTACGAATGCCCAGTGAAAATTTAAAAATCGTGAAAAAACTCCAGTTTTATGTTCTGTAAGTGAGGAATCCCCGTGAAGCATTTCCTGGGTGTCCTGAGAGCAGAGCTGAGCTCTCCTCAAGGTGCTTCACCCAAAGCCAATCAACGCTGGGCTCCATGACCTCAGAGGCCTTTTCCAACCTGAATTATCCGTGACTGGGATTCTGGGATTTGGGCACACTCACCTGCAGGAGCCTTGTCTTGCTGAAGGGCAGCCTCAGACGTCAGCAGCTCCTCAGACACAGCAATCCTGGGGGCAGCTGCAGGGACAGGCTGAGCTTCCACTGACACATTCCCGGGATCCACGGCAGGGAGAGGCTTGGCTGGAGCCGCAGGAGCAAATCCAGAATCCAGGGCATGGTGATGGTTCACTTCTGGTGCTGGGGCAAACTCTGCATCTGCTGCGGGACCAAACTCAGAGCCCGTAACGTGCTGAGCTTTGTCATCTGCTGCTGGAGCAAACCCCAAATCCAAGGTGTGGTGAGGTTCCACATCCGCTGCTGGGGCAAACCCCAAATCCATGGCATGGTGGGATTCCACACCTGCTGCTGGGGCAAACCCCAAATCCACCCCATGGTGGGATTCCATATCTGCTGCTGGAGCAAACCCAAAATCCATGGCATGGTGGGATTCCNGCTGCTGGAGCAAACTCCAAATCCATGGCATGGTGGGATTCCACACCTGCTGCTGGGGCAAACCCCAAATCCACCCCATGGTGGGATTCCATATCTGCTGCTGGAGCAAACTCCAAATCCATGGCATGGTGGGATTCCGTATCTGCTGCTGGAGCAAATCCCAAATCTATGGTCTGGTGGGATTCCACACCTGCTGCTGGAGCAAACCCCAAATCCACCCCGTGGTGGGATCCAGCATCTGCTGCCGGGGCGAAGCCGAGCTCTGTCCCCGGGGCGGACACGTCATTGACACCTTTGGGAGCGTCGGCTTCAGGGGCAGGAGAAAACCCCACATCTGTGGCCTGGAAAGGGTTGGCTGCTGCTGAAGGAGCAACTCCAGCCCCTGGAGCTGGGGGAGGTTTGGTGTCTCCAGCACGGACAGCCCCGGCCTTCTCCGTGGGAAGGGACGCGGCGTCGGGAGCGGGAACAGAGGCCGCACCTGCCCGGGAACACAGGCACACAAATCAGGGAAAAACACAATGGAAACACCTGAGCTGCTGGTTTCTGGCTGGGGAGGACACAGATTTCACTCCCTGTGTCTCCTCTTGTCTTCCAGCACCACGCCCTCCCCCCTGCCAGCAGCGCACTCCCGTTGCTCCAGTCTCTCGGATGCATCCGAGAGCTTTTCCTCCCGCAGCCCCACGGGCCCTGTTTGCATCCCTGACTGCAGTGGGGCTCCCACCTGCCCCCAGCCTGCAGCAGCCAAGGATGGATTGGCTCTGGCCTAAACCTCCCTGATGCCACACAGCTGGCAAAGGGCCAGAGCTGCTGGATCCGCTGCCAGGAGCACATTCCAGCAGAACCCAGACAGGAACCCCAGCATGGTTTGGGCTGGAAGGGACCTCAAAGATGTCCCAGTTGCAGTCACACTCCCTTGTCATGGGCAGGGACACCTCCCACTATCCCAGGTTGCTCCAGCCTGGCCTGGGACACTTCCAGGGATGGGGCAGGCACAGCTTCCATGGGAAACGTGGTTTTCCCTCTACTGCAGGACACAGAAAGTGTGGAATCACCTGTGCCAGCCCAGCGGGTTTCCCAAGAGCAGGAGAAGTCCTGACACACCCCAAAGCCACACACTTCACTGTAGACACAGTTTGTGCTGCTGGTGGGGGTTTGGTGCTCAAGCAGGAGCTCTGGCACTCCTGACACAAAATCCTCCCACGAATCCCAAATTCCCTCCATTCCTTCAGACTGGCCTCGTTCATCTTTCACACAGCATCTCCTAACACTGAGCTGGTAGTTCCAAACCAACATTTGTCACTTCACAGCACAATCAAACCTCTGCATTTAAGCTCCTATTTGCCTAAAATCCCCTTAAAGGAGGTTTCATTCAGTCAGTTTTTGTTCACTGTTTCAGCTGTCCAGAGGCAAGCTTTTGCAAATGATCAGGGCCAGAAGCACTGGATTTCTCCCCTGCAGCTCCTCATCTCGACAGCCCCAAGCTCTGCCCACCCTGTGTGTCCTGCAGCTCAGTGCCCTGAACATCTCCCATCTCTTGCTGATGACCAAAAAATAACATTTCTACTGATTTTTTGAGTCACATCTAAAAATATCCTCCCTAACCAATGGAAAATGTATTAAATCTAAATTAGGGACTGCAACTGAAGTCGGAAAGAAATAGGAAAATGGAAAAGGTCCCTTTTGAAATGGTACTTAAGGATCCATTTAGATAAAACAAATATTTCAGTGAACCAAACTGAAAGGATCTATCATGCACCAGCCCTCGTTTGGGTTTGACTTTGTTGTGGATTTTTTAAGTGATTTCATGATCTTCTCCAAAAGAAAACGTGAAGATTGTGATTTTACACATGAATAAGACTGTAAATAAACAGATATTCAAAGCAGTGTGGATGTTCCCTGGAGAATTATGGCAATGGAGAATTATGGCAATTCCTAAAGCATTAGGAAACTGGACAACAACTGGCACTATGAATCTGGGTATAAATATGTTAAAAATGTGGGGGTTTTTTTTGCAAGAGAATCTTTAAAGAGGACAGGTTTAGAGGTACTTGTGTACAGATCTGACACCTGGGGCCGTGGCTCAGGGGTGGCCTTGGCAGTGCTGGGGAAGGGTTGGACTCGGTGATCCCAGAGAGCTTTTCCAACCTAAACCGTTCCCTGGCTCTGTGCTGTAACCACGTCCTTAGGATTTTCCTGGAGCTACAATCTGGAGACAGCGAAGATTCCTGGAATCAGCTCCTGGACTGGGCCACAACCGAGCAGATTTGCTGCCTTCCCCCTCGGGTGTCCCCCAACACCACCGTGCTGTGCCTGCCTCAGGAGAGGCAATTCCACGCCTTCCCACCAGCACCACGTGCTCCCGGAGAGCCAAACCCCGCACCACCCTCCGGGCTGCAGGGATTCACCTGGCACTGCCCCCTTTGGTCCCTCGGGGGCTGCAGCCTCTCCTGGGAGTGCTGTGGCTGCAGCAGGAGCGTCTCCAGGCGCTGCTGCCGTGGGGCTCTCGGGCAGACTCGTCCTTACGGCTTCTGTGGCTGCGGGGGGCACTGGGAGACGCAACGGGCTGGAATGAGCACCTGGAAGGGGCTTGGCACGTGGGGGACACCCCCGAGGTGCTGCCTCAGCCACCCTGGGGAGGGAACTCCCCCCCCTTCCCCCAGCACCCCTGGCAGCTCAGAGAGAATCGGCTTTCATTGCCCATTCCCAGGAAAATAATTTGTGTGGCACTCAGGAAAGCTCCTGAATCCCGGGAGCAGTGGCACAGTGAGGGAATGTTGTGTTACAAACCCTCCCAGCCCCACCCCCAGCTCCAGAAATATTTTCTACCCTGGAGCAGGGTTAAACTGTTCTCTTCTCAACTTCTTCACAGAAATAAAGATCCCATTATGGGTCAAGCTTTGTAATACACACAAATTCCCAATGGGATAATGTCCCAGAGGAGCTTCAAAGATATAACTGTGACCAGAATCTAAAGATAATTGTAAAATTCCAGAAAGGTTTGGGTAGGATCTTAAGGATCACCCATTCCCACCCCTGCCATGGGCAGGGACTCCTCCCACTGTCCCAGGCTGCTCCCAGCCCCGTCCAACCTGGCCTTGGGCACTGCCAGGGATCCAGGGGCAGCCACAGCTGCTCTGGGCACCCTGTGCCACTCTCACAGGGAGGAATTCCTTCCCAATATCCCACCTAGCCCTACTCTCTTCCAGTTTGAAGCCATTCCCAGCCCTCAAAGATGCATTTCCATTCTGAACTGATGTGAGCAGCAGAACCAGTGCTGTCCTTGCTCAGGTCCTGGTGGCTCTGTCACAGCCTCGTGTCCCTTGAGGAGGCAGACAAGGAGAGGAGCTGGTTCTGCTGCTCAGGAGCTCTCTACCAACACTTCCTGCAGATCATCCCAAAGCTGCTTTTACCTGGTGGCTCAACAAAGAAAGAGGTATCTGGTCCCTTCATGTCCTGCTGAGCTCCCATCCAGTATTCTTCAGGTGCTGTGGGAAACAAAGACACTGAGTCCAGCCCTCACCCCACAGGGCTTTTACTTTGCCAGTGGAAGGTCCTGACTCTGCTGGTTTGGGAGTTCATCCTCAGGGAACTTTTCCATTCCCTCTAAGAGAGGCACCAGAACATCCTGGTCTTCCACAATTACTGGGAGTGAAAGCTCCCATCAGACAAGAGTTACACCCTGCACTGACCCCAGGACCCACAACTGGAGTTTCTTCCCTCAGTTCTTCTGGGCAAGTGGCTCTGGGTGGCCCTGCCTGAGCAGGGGGGTGGGAAAGTTCCTTTCCAATCTCAACCATGCTGTGATCTCCTAATGGAGAATTCCAGACTGGTTTGGGTTGGAAGGCACCTTAAAGCTCATCTCATGGGCAGGGACACTTTCCACTGTCCCAGGCTGCTCCAAGCCCCAATGTCCAGCCTGGCCTTGGACACTGCCAGGGATCCAGGGGCAGCCACAGCTGCTCTGGGCATCCTGTGCCAGGGCCTCCCACCAGAACATTCCCCCTGAACCAACAGCTGTCCATGCCAAGAGGAAACTTTCCAGTCTTGACTCATTTTATGTATCAACTCCCCACCAAGATTCTTTAGGACTCATAAACTGGGATTTTCCAGCTGCAAACTCTCCAAACCCAGCCAGTAAGAGAAAACATTTGCTTCTCACCTGCTTTTCCTGGCAGGAATTCTGTGCCTGACTCCAGGCCAATGAAGGCTGATGGGTCCAGAGCCTCTGCAGGGGAATACAGGGACCCCAGGAAAGGTTGTTCAGGTCCCATCATGCATCCATGTGGAGCTAAGGAAACAAAAAACCTTTTGTTGATCACCAGCCCTAACAACTCCTCTCCTAAATTTCAAGCCCTACCATGCTTGGTCTGTTCTGCTCAGAAGCAGCTCAGATCAATCTGCATCAAATGTTAGTTCTGCTTCACAAAACATCAATTCTGTATTTTACAGAACTTTCTGACAAGGTGTAAGAGAGTAAACACAGGCAAATTATTTCCTTTGGCTTTCTGCTTCTGCTCCCACGAACTCCTGCTGGTAATCCCTGAATAATCCAATATTAATGTAATAATCCAAGAGTTCAAATCCCGAAGAGCACTTTGTGGAAGCAGTTCCTGAGTATCTGGGCTTGAGCCACGACAACAAGAGCAGGAAAAAAAGGCTTGTGAGCGCACAACCCTAATTTTCAGGACACGAAAGACAAGAGAGGAAACTCCCCACGCGGCAGCTGGGGAGGGCTGCCCAGCAGGAGCTCACCAAGGATGTCCCTGGAAGCAGCGGCGTGGCCCGGGAGCAGCGGCACGTTCTTCATGTCCGTCGGGAAGGACAAACCCGGCAGGTTCTCCCCTCGGTGGATGCTGAAGGGGTCTGGCAGGGACACAACCAGGCACGGGGGACAAGGAATGGTATTGAAACAAGGGGATGAAACAAGCTGCTTCTGGGATTATTTACCAGGAGCAAACACCTTCCCCAGTGAGAACTGACACCCAACAGCAACGCTCAGCTGCTCAGGCTGATTCCTGGGGAATGATCACGACTGATCCTGGAGAAACTGTGCCCTCCCCTCCAGGAGGAATCATCTGCTTCTGCCCTGATGGACACATCCCAGGAACCTGAGCCAGGACAAGGGCTCAGCTCAGCCCAGAGCAGGGAAAGGTATGGGACCTCCGAGCTCTCCCAGCCAGGAACTGCATCCCAGTACGAACTGGGGTGATGGACTGGTGTTTTAACCAAGTTACTGGGAAATTAAAACATTTCCCAGCGTCCCAGGCAGACTGTGCCATCCCTGGAAGTGTCCCAGGCCAGGCTGGATGGGGCTTGGAGCAACCTGGGATAGTGGAATGTGTCCCTGCCCATGGCAGGGGTGGGATGGGATGAGCTTTGAGTTCCCTGTCATCCCTGCCCTCTGGGAAGCCACTCCCTGTGTCCTGTCCCTCCATGCCTTGTCCCCAGTCCCTCTCCAGCTCTCCTGGAGCCCCTTTGGGCCCTGCAAGGGTTTCTGAGCTCTCCCTGGATCCTTCTCTTCTCCAGGTGAACACCCTATTTCCTCACTCAGATTTCCTCCAGCTAAACCCAGTTCAGAGGGCTTTGGTTGAGGGCTGTGGCTCATTTTCATGCCAGATGTGCTCCCTGCAGGGCTGACAGCCCAGCCTGAGGCGTTCCCATGCCCACAGTGTGCTGGGATGTCAAGATCAGGTGAGCTGAGTGAATTCCTTCATAAACCTGTCAGGTTATTTGAGATGCCAAGACAACCTCTTGCCTCGGAGCAACGTGCAGAACGTTTTGATTTCAAGCTGTTTAGAACAATTACTGCCAGGCCTGAACAACTGCCTTCTTTCCAATTAAAAAACCAACCTCAAAAAACAAGGGCAAAACCCAAAGATTATGCCTGAAACCAATTTAAAACTAAAGGAAATCCTGCTGATCTTCCCTCTTTGCCCAGCAGCTGGATGATGTGAACAAAATGGGCAACTCAAATCTCTGGGCAAACCTGACCTCTGCTCCAGAGGGAAAAAGGGAGAAGTGGGAGAGCTGGAATTTCCCCCGCTTCTCCCCCAAGGAACAAGGAATTACAGGGATGGTGGTCAGGAGATCCTTTACACCACTGGCCAGAGAACCCTCTCCTTGGGAGGGCAACCATCCTCCCGTTTTCCCAAGGGTGGGCACACAAATACTGAATGAACCCACAGACTCCTCTGAGCCTCATGTTCCCATTTTTCTCTCGTTGACAAGTCCTTAAAGCTGCCCTGTGCCCTCTGATCCCTCTGCCCCATTATGGGAACTCAAAGCAGAATCTCATTTATATCAACACACGGAACACTTTGATCCTGAACTTTATGTGGAACTTCATGTATGTTATTTACAGGTGTGCAAGACACTCCAAGGACACGAAACCTAAAAAAAAATGTGGTTTCATGCAACAAATAAACCAAAAAATTCACATTATTCAGGCCAAAAGAACACTGGGTGATGGGCCAGGTATGTTAATTGTTCCTAATTAACAAATGTGACATCTGGCTCTTGAGCATAACGACATCAGTGTCCCATTCCTGCACCCACACAGCAACAGGAGGGAAAACCCAACAACCCTGTGGGCTCTTCCAGTTCTTGCATGAATCATTCCTTATCCTTGTAAAAATACATCAGTTCTTCTCAGAATCTCTTCTGGAGATTCAGACAGTCAGAAAATCATGCACTAAGCAGGCCTACAGTATTCAAAAATATATTAAAAAGAGAAGTTCCATCCTCTATCTCTCCAGGTTGATTGCCTGGGATGATCTGGGCAGGACACACATTTCCCAGGTGCTCCTGGAGCCAGCAAGCAATTTAATTCCAAAAAATGAGGGGAAATAAGGGAGCAAATTGAGGGGAAGCTGCTGGGTGAAAGTGCATCTGTTTGCAGGGTCGGGTTACGCAAGGTCCAGCTCATTTTCAGGAGCGTCAGCAGCTGCAGAGGCTGCGGGGACAGCCCGAGCTGGCAGGATGTGACAGAGGGAGCAGCACTGCCCGGAGCCTGGGGGTGCTGCAGTCCAGAGGGACACATCTGGGGAGGTTTGCACTGAAACCCACAGTTCTCACAGCAGTTCAGCTCTGGGAGTCCCCCAAAACCGCTCTTGGCATAGAATCCCAGAATTACTGGGGCTGGAAAAGACCTCCAAGATCATCAACTCCAATCTTTGACTAAATAAATACCCCTGAAACACATCACAAAATGCTGTCTCTGCTTGGGTTTTGAACACTTCCAGGGA
>VZRR01002994.1:9787-40623 GCA_013398015.1 Oreocharis arfaki
AGCAGAGCCCGACCCCCCTGGCTGCCCCCTCCTGTTAGGAAGTTGTGCAGAGCCAGAAGGTCCCCCCTGAGCCTCCTTTTCTCCAGGCTGAGCCCCTTTCCCAGCTCCCTCAGCTGCTCCTGGCGCTCCTGACCCTTCCCCAGCTCCATTGCCCATGTCAAGGTTGTCTGAGGGCACTCAGTGTCTTGCAGATCCACATTTGTTGGCTCCTGTGGGACACAAGCCCAGCAGCTGGTAGGAGATTCATGGCTCTTGTTCACTGCAAGCTTGCACAAAGCCCTTCACCCATCACCCAGGTCATTTCTGTTTATCATTTTTGAAAATTGTTCAGTCCCAAGTTCAAGAGGAATTAGAAGCAGGGTGCTGGCAGGGCTTGGAGCCTTCCTCAAACTGGGGAATTACAGAGTGTGTAATTAGGGTCTCCAGAAACATCCCTTTCCATTCCCTTTCCAACCCCTCTGGAGCAAAGCCAGGAAGCCCAGCCACTGAACAAACCCCTCTTTTGAACTCCAAGGCTGAGGAACTGAATTTTTCCTCTGACAGTTGCACTCGTTTGACCGGTGGACAGAGAACGAGGAAGTCTGTGCACAAGTGGATGGGAGAGGTGGAAAGTCCTGAGGGGAAAAAGTGCTTCAGGGATGAGCCACACAGGTCTGATGATAACTGGCTGGAAACTTCAGCCAGGGCCCCTGGACAGCCAGGCAGCCTCAGCAGTGCCGGGAAAACTGAGCTCCTCCGCATCCAAACCCAGGAACTGACCTATTCAGTGGGGTTTTTTTGAAGTTACTGCAAGATCATGAGTGTCTTTAGGAAGCCAGGAACTTAGCAGTTGCTCAATACTCGCTCAGCTGCTTTGGCATGGGATATTTGGAGTGGTTTTATTTTTGTAGGATGGATTCAGAGTTACCAGCGTGGGTAACGTTTGGAGATGGGTGTGTTTAGCTGCTGTGGAAAGAAGTCCTGGTGAGGTGAGGCCTGGCTTGGTGGCTCTGGCTTCACTGGAGGTGACATGACAGCAGCCTCTGGGCAGCACAGCAGACAGAACACCAGTCTTGTAGTTTAATCTGTTTAAACTGTCTCTGCTACACAAAACAAGTTCCTGCCTTCTGCTGCCCAGAATGCCAAGAGTTTCATAGAATCATTGAATCATGGAATGGTTTGTGTTGGAAGGGACCTTAAACACCATCTGGTTCCATCTGTCCATCTAGGGACACCTTCCACTAGCCCAGGTTGCTCCAAGCCCCGTCCACCCTGGCCTTGGGCACTTCCAGGGATCCAGGGGCAGCCACAGCTTCTCTTGTGTTCAGAGGGTGCAAATCTCACCTGCTACAATTTGGCTTAGTTTGGGAGAGAATCTTTAAAACTGTGTTTTGAAGCCTTTAAGGATTCCTCTTCTTAGGGAGCTCATGATGCTGTGTGTCTGCAGGGGGGTTTCATTTTGGGTTGTTCAGTGCCCCACAGGCCGAGAAAAGTGGCACGGATTTAAGGGAATTTAAGTTCCTGAAGCCCTGAAATTCCACCCAGCTGTGCCAGGGAAGGTATCGCTGAGATCACTGTTTTGTATTTGATATTGAATTCTCCCTCCCCTGCTGCTTCATTAAGGCAATGGAGTCATAGAAATGTCAGTAATTAACTAATGAAGGACACGGGTGGTAGCGCAGTACCAGCTTCCTTGGGTGCATGGCTGTTATTCCAGGGTTTTTCATCCAGCATGGAAAGGTCATCTCTGCCACGCTCATCGTGGCTGTGACTGGTCCCATCCTACATCCAACACCTCCTGTGCCACTTCAGCTGTTTCCAGCCCCCTGGATGGTGGTGGCAGTCCCATGTCCCCCCTCCAAAACGGGACTGCAGGCAGGCTCCCAGCCCTGCCATCAGATCCCAGGCCTGGGGTAGGAACAGAATTGCCACTTCCACTTTTTTTTTTCCATTTTGCCTGTTACAATAATTTTGTGATCTTTTCAAGCATTCCTTGAGCTTTGTCTTCACTGGCAGGACTGAGCTGTTTGCACAGGGCATTTCCAGGAGTGTTCTGCTGTGGAGGGGACAAATGGCAGCTCAGCTCCTTTGGGATGCTGTGACCACTTCCCGAGGGAGCACCTGGAGTGCAGAGCTCAGGCCTCCAGGTCTCTCCCCATCGTTATTGAAGTCCTTATTTAGGGTCCTGCAGGTTCTGTTCTGGGGAGATGCAGAGTTCAGCCACTGGATCCATGAATTTTAGTGGGTTTTTTGGAGAACCAATCCTGTGTCAAGCCTCGGGAGGCTGCGTGGCCTCTGACAGGTGCTGTGGCACAAACCCACCTTTGGACTTGCGCTACCAAGTTCCATCTGAGGGCCAGCTCTCAGGTAACAGTGGCTTTTGCCGAAGGCAGGATGGTATTCTGTGTCCTTCCTGTAGGAAGCTGTTGCAGTGACCCTCTTGTGGCTCTTCAGCCAGTTCTGAAGCATCTCTGGCCACCCTAATTTGCCTGTGGTCACTTGATGTGCGGTTACAAACGACCCTGTCAAACCGTGGTGTTGGATGTTAGGTAAGAATCAATTTTTCTCGTTGCTGATGGTTTTACTTCATATATTTTTGGAAGCTGGGCACTGATTTTACTTTGAAACAGACAAAATGTTGAATAAAACACTCCAAAGCTTTCAGAGCATTTGAACTACATTCTCTCTTCAGGCATTCTCAGTCATTTCCATCCTAGATCTGACCCCAAATATCTGCTCTGAGCTGTGCCCAGGTTGCAGAGACCTTTGGATCTACCTCCAGAGAGAAACAAGAGGCCTGGGTAACATTGGGAATGATGGTTTGGGGCAGAGGAACTGAAAATGAATGTGGTGGTTAAATCTGTTCTTGCTAATAAGAGCCACTTGAATTTATTTTTGGGCGCAATTTTGGTCCATCCTGGAGCTAAATTCATGACTTGCTTTTCGGATTGTCTCCTCCTTCCCTCTTGGCCTCCAGCTGCCAAACCCTCCCTCCTCTCCCCGTGCCCTGGCACACGGCGTTGCAGCATCCCAAGCTCCAGCACTGCTGATGTGCCAGATGGAGACACTGAGCTTGTGCAGGTCTCAATTTTGGAAGCAACAAAAAAAAGTGACTTGAGAAAAACCTTCTTGTTTGTACTGAATTTTGTCAGAGCCCAGCGATGTTGAACAGGCGCCTCAGAAGCTTCGTGCCAGAGATCTCCCAAGTGTTGCTGCTGTTCATGGAATGCTTTGGGTTGGAAGGACCTTAAAGACCATCTATTCCCAGCAGGGACACCTTCCACTAGACCAGGTTGTTTCAAGCCCCATCTTACCCGGCCTTAAAGCCACAAACGTCCTCTGCATTTAAAAACCTGTCCCCTAAATGGTCTTTGTAGACAAAATCACACTTAGACGAAACACTTGCCCACTTAATTCTTCCACTTGTGATTTTTCTTTCCTCTGGGCAGGGTTGTTTGTCAGCAGCTTCGAGCACAAGGATGCCTATTTGTTAAGTCTTTTCCTGGCTGCAGAGTTGAAACTCTTTAATATTCCTGTCTTCTGCAAGCTCTCTTCCATGAACTTTCCTTCACTCGCCACCCTCCTCCCACTTATCAAAGCCTGCCTTGCTCACGGATTTGGTGCCTGACGAGGGACTGGAGTTGTTCCCATTGTGTCACACCAGGCTGCCTGCTGTCCCCAGGGAAAAGGGGAGAGATGTGAAATAAGGGGAGGAGTTGATGCTTCCATGCTTGTTGAGAAATGCTGGCTTTTGAAATGCCCGAAGCCTGCAGTCACTTGCTTGGAGAACAAGTCTGATGTGCATAATGATGCTGACCACTTCCCACTCCAGTTGCCTGGTCCAAAAGGGATTTAATCCCCCAGAAATGGGGCTCATTCAGCTCGCTTCAGGTAATGGGCAGCTGAGGAAGCAACACTTTAATTTTTTTCCTAGAATAAAACATCCTGCAGGGGCTTCATGTTTAATAATAATCTATGAAACCTTGTGATCTTTGATTTCAAAGCACATGCTGTGAGCTGAACTCGGTGGTTTAGTCACAGAATCACGGAATGGTTTGGGTTGGAAGGGACCTTTAAAGACCATCCCATTCCAACCCGTGCCATGGACAGGGACACCTTCCACTAGACCATATTGCTCAGAGCCCCATCCAGCCTGGCCTTGGACACTTCCAGGGATGAGACAGCATGGACAACCTGTGCCAGTGCCTCACCACCCTCACAGGGAATAATTTCTCCCTAATACCCAATCCAAACCTACTCTCTTTCAGTCCTATCCTACAACCTCCCTTTCACCTTGGTGTCAGCTGCACCTTTTCCACCATTAACATCTGCACTTAATATTCCCACTTCCTGCTTAATAACTGGGGGAGTCAAGCCTTTTTCTTGCCAAAACTTGGTGGGTTTTGGGGCCCTGGCACAGCAGCATTGGCTCCTCTGTTAGTCCCTGGCTGAGCAGGGAGCGCTGGTGCCCTGGTGCTGAAAGGAAACGAAGGTGTGAAGAGCTGACGAGTTGTTTTATGGCAGGGGTGAGCTGATGTAAGATGGAGGTAGTGTTGTTTTGGAGAGTTTATTTTTCTGTTCCCTCCGTTCTGCACGTGTTGGACCATGTCTGGTGGTGAGTAAGGCAGCTCAGCTTGCTTACCTTGGCATGAACGCCGCACTCCAGCGCGGCACCTTGTCCTGGCTGGCGTTTTGGCAGGTTGGTAAGCGAGCTGTCCCACTGTGGCTGACACAGAGCCTGGCATGAGTGGCTCTGGGACTGCCTGGGGCGGGAGGTGAGGAAACAGGAGCTCTCACCTGTTGGCAGTGGCCTGTGTGATCATCCACCACAGAATTCCCAGCTCCGATCGGTGCCCTGAGTGCCTGACTGCTGCCTCTGTTTAGGCTGAAATGGAAATGTGGGAACCAGATGTGACCCGCCAATACTATCTTGTTTAACACCCTATCTCCAGATGTTTCCAGTTTGTAGTGCTAATTTCCACTTGCTGTTATCCAAGAGCTAAATCCAGGATGCTTGCTGCCTTTAGGAAGAGGAGTCCAACTGACCTTAGTGTTATCTCTTGCTTTGCTCGATCCCACATCTCTTGCATCCAGGTAGGACAAGCCTGTCCATCTCCAAACTGTCACTTCCATCTCAAAATCGTCTTGCAGTGAAGCTTTTTCTTCGTTATCTGCATAAGAGGATTGAAAAGCAAGAAGAATAGGATTTTTGCCCAGGAAATTTTGTGCTTTGCAAGGGCATTTCATCACATCCTTTTTTTTGAAGGCTGTAAGAACAGCTTTCTCCAAGGGATGCTCTTCCCTGGGGACTGCACATGCTTTTCTTAAATTTCACCAGCACGTGACCACAGGGCACGGAAGGACTCGCAGGAATGTTCCTAACTCCCTTTGAAAGGCAAGCTGTTCTTTCAGCCTCTTGCAGAATCACTCTGACAGGAGACGCTGCAATCAGGCTGCAGAGGTAATTGAATTTGTAATGTGAAAGACAGAACAGGGTCTACAATTCTCATCCTTGACTGGCTCTGTGGGGACTCAAGGTAGTCCAAAAAAAAATCCCCAAACCAACAGACCCAGCCATTTCTTCTGACATTTGCAATTGGTCTGGGCAAAACATTAGGAAACAACATACTCAAGGGGACAAGATGATCTCATACGTCTGACTTTAAAGCAACACGCTCCCGTGGAAACTTGTTTCCATGCCTATTCCAGAGCACTGGCTGCTGCCTGGATCTCCCCTGCCCCCCCAGCCCAGCTCAGCTTAGTCAGCAAGTTCCAGTTCAACTTCTGCCTTTTATTTTGTGCCTGTACCTGAGTTAGCTCCATTCCTCAGTAACCAGCTCTTTGTCAGAGGAAGGGCTTCCAGGATGCTGCCAGCAACTCGTTGTCCATTTCCTGGGGAGAACTGCTTGCTTTTAAGTAGTTTTCCTGAAGTCTTGACTATTCCAGTGCAGCTAGGGCTTCCTGTGCTGGTTGACTTTCTTGGGATGAAGTTCCAGCCACCCACATGCAGTGTCTGCAGTTAGTTCTGGGTCTGGAGAACAAATCTCTGCCGTAGGGTTTCGCCATCGCCATGTTGTTGTTCCTCTGGTATTGCAATGTGTGACCATCCTTGGTGTGGCAACTGTGATTTACAAGCAGCAGCTCCCCACTGTTTATTGCTGTTGGATTTTGAGGGGTTGTGGAGACAGGAGCTGGGCTGGGGTGAGCCACAGGGGTTGGATGTAGCAGTGTTGGAGGAAGTCACATTTGGAGCCCGGTGGCTTGAGCGAGGGGTGCTTCTGCCATGGCACATCCTCCCTGGTCTCTCCTCAAGTGCAGATCAGACCTTTCTGATGTTCACAGCTCTTGAGTATGAAGACTGTGGAAGGATCTTGGCATCCCAGGTGGAGATAAGCTTGTTTGCATCCAAGTTACTCCAGGTTTTCCTCTAATGAAGCCTTGGCGTTCCCCGTTTGGCTGGCTCGAATGCCAGGCTGGTTTCTTTCTTCTATGTCCTCAGAGGTGTGGTGTGGACTTTCCCAACAAAACGTTGCTCATTCAATCCCATTTTCTGAAAAAGAATAGAAGAGATTATCTTTTCAGGGCCTGACTCTTGCAGGTTTTTCAGGAGCATGTGCCAGCAGCTGGCGTGGCCATGAATGAAGCGATACAGGTGAAGCTTGTCCAGAACTGCCCATAGCTTCCTATCCACCTCTGAAGGATTTGCCCTCCTTGAAAGGTTTCCATTTTCATTAAATCCACCCCGTAGCAATGAAACCTGAAAAAACCAGGAACTCCCACCTCCAGCAGACTGACTGCTGTTGGTGTTGTTTGGGTTTTCAACTGGGGAGAATGAGTCAGCGTGTCCTCAGAAAACACCAGGACTATCGGCACCACTTGACCACCAGTTTCCTGTTGCTCTCTTTTGTTTCTCTCTTTTTCCTTTTGTTGAAGCTTTCAGGGCTTGGGTACACGTTTGTGAGAGTGTCTGGATGTTTCCCACTACTGAGACTCTACTGTGTGTGTCTTCTCTGCTTATTTTTTTTGAAAGGAGGACTAGAAAGATGCAGAGGTCAAGTCCTTGGCTGAACCTCAACCTCTAGAATCATAACTCTAACTGCTGACCTTAGGGTCACCTCCATAGATAAATCTTTATAAATCAGCATTTTCACTGTAGAAATTCACACAACTTGATTGCAAAGTTGCTTAAAGCAGAACAGAATAAAACATATTGACTGTTTTGGGGTAAAGCTTTAAAGGTGGGTTAGGTCACAGAGGACTGATGACTACGAAGTTATGGCAAACTCATTCCAAACTTTTGTGTTTGGTTTCTGGGATATGGCCTTGGTGTCTCAGACCACACTTTGCATGCTGGGCACTCACATTTTTTGTGGTTCATCCCTTTTTCCTCAAGAAAGGGACGCAGGGATGTGCAGGAATGCCAGTGCAGAGTATGTGTGCCCGGCTGCTGAAGGCATATCTGTGTCTTGTCAGCACGTGGGAATATCTGCATGGAAACCGGGGCTTTTGGGGATGGGAACCATCCCGACCGAAGCCGGAGCAGATGGGACGCGCAGCCTGAACCAGCCCATCTCGTTTATGCTTTATTAATTAGACATGTTATCAGAGTCATCTGTGTTTTCTTCTTCTCCTTTCCAAACCAGTTCTGCTGCTTCGCTGCCCGCAGAGGCTCTGGTGAGGAGCTCGGTTTGAATCCCTGAGACTTGCATGGCAGCACTTGTTCATTGTGGTCTGTGTTAGCGCCATAGAAGCTTTGGGGAGAGAACTCAGAGGAGTTTTGTGAGCTCCGGGGATCAGAATTTTGGGAGTTGATGGTGCTGTCCTGGTAGCACATCCTCCTCCTGTGTACTGTCAGTGCTTGGTAAGAATTTCCACAGTGTGTTAATCACAGAACCACCGAATGCTTTGAGTTGGAAGGGACCTTAAAGACCAACTTGTTCCAAGCCCTGCCAGGGCAGGGACACCTTCCACTATCCCAGGGTGCTCCAAGCCCCATCCAGCCTGGTCTTGGAGAGTTCCAAGGATGATGGGACACAGCTTCTCTGGGCAAGCTGTGCTGCTACTTGCTGTAGGATGCTTAAAAACTGGCATGAATCAAAAAGGTGATCACAGAAGGAAAGTATAAAGATCCCTGGGTAGAAACAGTCCATGCTGAACACTGGGGAGTGTTCTGGGGAGAAAATGGTACATGCTGCTGGGGGACTGACCTTGCTTCATAGACTTGCTGCTAATTACTGTTGGAGGTATTGAATTAAACAGATCCCAAATGAGGTCTGTCATGCACATTGGGACAGTCTCAAGCTGTCCCTGTGCACACTCAGTCTTAAGATTTTACTGAATGAGAGAAAAGCCTTTTCAAGTGCTGGAGTGGGAGCCAGGAGTAGGGATTTTCTCAGATTTCCTTTTGAATCTTTATCTCCCAGGAGTTTAATATCTGAATCCTCAGTGTCAGTGCCCTTTATCTGTATGTAAGATTGAAGTGGGTCGCAAAACCCTTTCAGTGAACCCCTTATAGTCTCAAACTGCTCCAGTGGAGGTTCAGGTTGGTCATTAGGAGGCAATTCTTTGTAGAAAAGGTGATAGAACACTGGGCTGGGCTGCCCAGGGAGGTGCTGGAGTCCTGATCCCCAGAGGTGCTTGAGGAACAACTGGACGTGGCACTCAGTGCTCTGGTCTGGTTGACAGGGTGGTGATGGATCACAGGTTGGACTCAGTGATCTGGGAGGTCCTTTAGAACCTGGGTGATTCTGTGTGTGCCCATCTCTGGTGTGGGAGGTGGTGAAACAGGAGTTGGACTCGATGATCGCTGGGTGGGTCTCTTTGAGCTCAGGATATTCTGTGATTCTCTGAAACCCCATAAAGCCAACCTGAGTTTCGGCTTTTCCATCACCTGGATCTGTTTTATAGCCACCATTTGGCGAGGTGAAAGGAAGATCTATGGATTTGCTTTGTCTGATGCCCTTCCAGGGAAAATTCCCACTCACCAAAGAAGCAGCAGGATCGTCCCTGCGAACACAGCAGGGAAATGACTTTTAATGATGGGCTGGCTTGGATACTGCCCAGATCCCTTCCCTTACAGCAGGACAAGATGATGACCGTGTCCAGGCTCTTCCCTGGCACACACACTCAGCATATGTTATCCTTGAAGTCCTTTCCCCAGGCGTGGCATGCCTTTGTGCAGGCACAGCGTCTACCCTGCTAATAGGATGCTGGTGTCTTCTATCAGCCAGTTAATTGGGTCCCTGGGTGCTGGGATATTTCCTGCTGCTGCATCCTCTTCCCGGAGCTACGCCTCCGCCTCGGGAACTTCCCTGCTGATGAAGATGTGATGCTGAGCTCTCCACCGTGCCCGGAGCCGGCGGAGGTTAAATCCCAGATAAAGCTTTGGGATTGCTCGCAGCCTGGGGGGAGGGATGCACACGCTGAGAGGTTGCTGGGGGCATTTTAATTGCGTTTTGTTTATCGAGCTGGCTGTAAACACAGCAGGAGGTTGCTGCTTCTCCAGAGCCCGGGAGCCAAAGGTGTATCGATCCCAGGGAGCTGTGGGATGGCAGGTACATGCTGGTGGAGATCTCAGCTGGGTTGTTTCCAGCCGAGGATGAAATTTCTCTGCGTCCTGAGCTTCCTCCTCAACTCGTGTCAAGCTGTAACGATTTTATAACCCGACTTTGTCAGCTGATTCCTCCCCAAAACAAGAAGCTCTGTTGCTAGGAGTGGGGTGTGGGGGGGAAAAACCTCAGGAATATTCATCTTCAGCGGTCCAACACTGCAGATAACATTGAGTCACTGCTGAAAGCCTCAAAGCAAAACAGATGTTCGGTTTCTAGTGACTAAATAAGTATTAAAGGTACCAGATGAGCAAAGTTTTAACTGAGGTGTTTAATTTGTGGTTGGCCCTTGAGACAAAGCATGAGCAAACAAGGTGCAATGCAGCAATGGTCTCTCTCCTGTCTTACACACGCCGGTGTGTTTTCATAAAACTTTTTTTTGTTCCATTTTTTCCCATTTTTTAAATATGTCTTTCCGGCTTGACTCATTCTCTCTGTAGTTGTAACCTTTAGTTCTGGGTGGGAAGGCAATTATTTTGTGAGGCATGAGACCAGTGGCAGGATGAGTGGGCTCTTGTTGCTGCCTCTGTCATCTCGCTGTTTGACAGGTCGCTTCTCCAGGGGTGGTTTGTGTCTCTGAAGTTGGGGATAATTACACGTGTTCTCAAAAATAAGGAAACTGGACTTAATGGTGCATCTGCTCAGCCTGACTTTTGAATTCATGAATGAGTAGAAAACTTGGAATGTGACTGTCACACAGCTGTTAGCCTCCGAGCAAGAGACAATTTTTGATGACTGTATTCTTAAAAAAAAAAAGAATTAGGGTGAGGACTGTGATCCCAGGATCCTGGGCTCGTTGGGCAGCCGACAAGGGGAGCTCCTTGAGCTGCTGCTGGTGGAGGTGTTGGGTTCCCATTGCTTTGATCCCTGGTGAGAAACCTACAGCACTGTCTGGCTGTGTGGAACAGAGGTGCTGAATCCCTCCTTGCCACTCAAACCTGAGCAGGTGATAACATAAAAGGGAAGGAATTGTGTCCTGGTCCCTCTTCTCAGCATCGTGTGCAGCAGGAGTTCTTGTGGATTCCTCAGGTCCAATGAATACCTAATGTAAAACACATGAAAATCCTGAGAAAGAGGACCCTGATCAGAAATTCCCTCCTTGGTAAGTCCATAAATCAGCTCACTCTGTACTTTCTGGAGGAGTGACTTGAATGTAGGCTGCTCAGCACCACAGGAAGGACAGAACAGACCTTGGGCTGCTCTCCCTGGTGTGTGGGAAGTGGATTTGTACTGCTAAGCCCTCGTGGGAGCTGAAGCCAAGTCTCCATCCCCCCGGTCCTGGAGGATTTAGGGTTTTTTGGCAAGTTCTAGATGGTTTCTATTAAGAAAAAGGCTTTTTGGATCTCTTCTGAGGGTGCCTCCCTTTGGAGGCTTTCTCAGGAGCCCATGTGCTGAGCACTTAATCTTCCACCCCACTTAAGGGAAGAGGGGCAGACACCAAACCCTGTTGGCACCTTATTTCACTTAATTCTCGCATTTAATTGTTCTTCCTTTGGCTTTTAAGAGACTCTCTGCCAAAATCAAGAAGCTAAAAATTAAAGTAATTATTGTGGTGATGGAAGCAATCAAAGAGGCCACCGGGCTTCTGGTCTGTGTGCTGTGGAGGAAGGAGCAGACTGGGATTGAGCTCATCTCCTGGGACACGCTGGGCTCCAAGAGTTAATTTTGTTCTCGACTTCTCTGTCCATGAGTAATCCATTTGTGCTGGGAGGAAATGGCAAGTTCTTGCAGCGAGGACAGGCTTCACTGCTGGAGAAAATGATGCCTATTTATCATATGATGCTCTCTGTGCCTTTTTTTATTTGTCCTTCGTCTGAACTAAGCTCTTTGGTGATGAGCTTCTCTGTCTGACAGAAGATTTTTGTAGTGGCCTACAAGTGTTTTTCTTTCCTGCGTTTGCTGCTTCCCTGCAATTCCTCACACAGCCCCAGGCACCAGTTTATGCTGGGTCCACACAGCTGGGAAGGAGCTGGACAGGAAAGGACCTGGGGGTCCTGCTGGACGTCAAGTTCACCCTGAGGCAGCAATGTGCCCAGAAAGGGCACAGTGGTGGCCTGGGCTGTGTGAGACAAAACACTTCCAGCAGGTCCAGGGAGGGCATCCTGCCCCTCTGCTCAGCACTGGTGAGGCCACACCTGGAGCACCAGGTCCAGTTCTGCCTCCCCAGGACAAGAGGGACATGGACAGACTGGGGAGAGCCCAGTGAGGGGACTGGAGCATCTCTGCTCTGAAGAAAGGCTGGCAGAGCTGGGACTGCTCAGCCTGGAGAAGAGAAGGCTCCAGGGGTCTCAGCCCTGTCCATCACTCTCTGGAGGGAGAGTGCAGAGAATGGAGCCAGGCTCTTGCCAGTGGTGCCCAGGGAGAGGACAAGGGGCCATGGGCACACACTGACCACAGGAGGGTCTCTCTGAACATCAGGTAGCATGTTTTGGCTGTGAGAGCCACCAGGAACTGGCACAGGTTGTCCAGGGAGGTTGCGGAGTCTCCATCTTTGGGGATATTCAGCATTTATCAGGATACAGTCATGGGCAGCTGGCTCTGTGTGGCCCTGCTGAGCAGGGAGTTGGACCAAATGATCTCCAGAGGTCCTTTCAAACCTCCACCACTTCGTGGTTCTGAGACAGGGAGATCAAGGTCTTCAGGAGATGCAGGGCTGGGCTGAGCCCTCTGCAGGGGTGTGACTTGTGCACAAATGCAGCTACATTTGGCATCAAACAGCACTGTGTGATCACATCTCCTCTGCTGTAAGAATGTAAAATGGCTTAATAATTCTTCTCCTGCTGTTTTGGATTAATTTCTATCTTTATGCTATGTGTTTTCTTTGCTTGCTTCCTTCTTTCACCTTCCCAGCTGTCTCCTCAGAGCAAACTTCCGTGATTCTTATTGTTCTGCTTGTTTTCATTCTCCTTCTTGGGTAAATGTATTTCTTTTTAAAGTTTGGTTTCCTAAAGCTCTGCAAAACGCTCTTTCCCTGCTGCATTTTGAAGTATTAGTTGCAAAAGAAAGGGTAAGGAGCCTTAATTCAGGTGCATGTCTTCCTTGATCTGCTTTTCTTTTAAAAAGTGACTAAAGCCACTGATAAATAATGCTAATTTCTGCTGCCATCTGTGAATGCAGGACCAAGCTGTTTCAGAGCAGCATTTTTAGTGCTTTGTCTGTTCAGGGGGGGAAGGAAAAAGTCTCTTTGCTTTAGCAGCAATAACCTATCTCCCACAAGCTGTAGTCTGTGCTCCCATCTACCACTAAAACCCAAAGCAAACAAAGATTCGTGCAGAGACAGGAAAGCTTTTGGGTGTAATTGCCGGGAGGTCTTTGCTTTCACGATTTTTGG
Organism: Oreocharis arfaki; assembly: GCA_013398015.1. NCBI lineage: Eukaryota > Metazoa > Chordata > Aves > Passeriformes > Paramythiidae > Oreocharis > Oreocharis arfaki. Next base: position 22,706 of record VZRR01002994.1, read on the forward strand.
GTTCACCCAGAAAGGCAGCCGAGCAAGGCTGCGGTTCGCTGGGGTGGATTTATTATGAGCTCTCACTGGGCTTTAATTGGACGTTTTTGGCAGCTCTGGGAGTTTCAAACACCCTCTGCAAGTCTCCTGGCCATGCTGAGTGAAAATGGCCCAGGGAGGGAGGGAGGGAAGGGGCCGGTGCGTGGAGGCACAGCTGAGCTACGCCCTGATGACAGCCCTGCCTCCAGGCTCCTTTATTTTGGCCTCGAGCCTTAGTTTACATAATCCTGCCCTGATCCCTCATCTTCTGCATGGATCAGCCTTAGAAGACCCTCCAGTCTGACCAGATCGAACTGGGAAGCAGGTCTCTCCCATCATCTGAGCCAAGAAGTGCTGCTGGTGGTGGAGTCAGGTGGCTTTGGCTATATCAGATCTCATCAGTGCCAGGACTTGATTTTGGGGCTCCTTTAGAGGCTGAAAAAAAATGCGAACCTTGAACATGGTCTGGAGAACTACAGAACAGGTCTGGCTCTTGGAGCCTGTGTGTTGCATTGGTGCAGCCCCACATGGAGGAGGTCTCGCCTGCAGAGTCCTCGTGGCTTTTTCTCATGTGTTTATCTCTGGGTTGTGTGAATTTCCCAAACCACAACTGGACTGTGATTTAGGATCAGTTTCCCAAACTAGGACTGAACTATGATTTAGGATCAGTTTCCCAAACTAGAATTGGGCTATGATTTAGGATCGGGTCTTTAGGGAAGCTTGTCACAGCGATGTGTAATAGCATAATAAAACCCTAACTGCTTCACTTTAATGTGTCAAATGACTCATTTACAGTGTCATCTGGGAGAGATGAGGCTCTATGAGATAAGTAAGACTTGCATGGGGAGGGAATATTGAGTAATGGACCCACAGCTATAATTGGAGGAGGAATAAATCTTCCATTTCAGATCTGAGGAAGTGGTTTATCTGACCAGTCTGTAAGTGAATGATTCTTCTCTCAACTTCCTCCACATATTCCCCACTTCCTCTGTGTAATATTCCTGTTATTTATAGCTGCTGCATTGGATACTAGAGGCAGATGCTGCCTGCATTTCTGTATTTTGTAGAAGCTGAGGTCCAACACCTTGGTGTATAGTCCTGACCTTCTGGGAGCAAAGAATTGATATGGAAGCAGGGAAAACATTTATGTCCCTACAACTAACCCCCTTTTCCCTATATTCGGAATATAGAGCAGCCCTATCCATCTCCTTCCATCCCACAGGAAGGCAGGGAAGTGGCAGGCAGACATACAAAGGATTATTATATTTGCTCAGGCTTGGAAATGGGCTGGAGATAAAGCCCTTGGTGTTTACTGGACCATTAAACATTTATTATCATCTCTCCAGTGTGCTGGTGGTGCTGTAAATAACAGCTGTGACGAAAGAGTAGGGTCAGCAGTTGCCTTTTGCACCAATGTTTGTAAATGGAGAAGCAGGTCCTGTGATTTTTTAGGAGCTTCGTTGTGGGGGAGCATCTGCCCAGATGCCGTGGAGAAAAGGGGCAGATGAGCTGGCAGGCCAGAGCTCCTCTTTATCACAAGGAAACGCTGAAATCTTAGGAAGTGGGAGAATTTGAACAACAATGAAAAAAAGATTAGGGCCAGAGTTAGGAGTTAATTTATCCCTGCCCTTCCTAACAAAAATACATAGTGCCCTCGGACCAGAACAGCTTTTGGATCTGGGTTTAATTAGGTGGAAGGAGGGTTTGGGCCTCTCTCCCCCAGCTCAGCCGTGTTCCATGAGGCATTTCCATCATCAGAGTTTTATTTCCCTTTCTCCCCCTTCCCAGGCTTTTGCAGGGAGAGGAGAAGCGTCGCTGCAGGGCTGGAACTTGGCTCATGGGGTCTGAGCTGCAGCACCTGGTTGGATGATGAGGCTTTTGAAAGGGGGAATATGGAGGGATTACTCTGTTGCTGGGAGGCCACAGCCTGGTGATTCCTACCGCAGGCAATCCGTCTGAAGTCGATGAGATTGGAAAGTGTGTAAATCAGTATGGAATTCAGCGTTTTCCTGCAAAAGTGTGGGGGGATATTTGTTTTACTTGCATATAAATTATTTCTAATAAGGCTCCATCGACACGACTGATCCTTCTCATCACACTGGTGCTCCTTCCAGTCCCAGAGTCGCTCTCGCCGTCCTCTCATTTTTAAATAATTTTGCAAAAAAAAGCCTCCTGCGTGGGAATTCTCTGTGGTTGTGAAGCCTTGCTGGGAATGAGTCAGGCGGGAGCGAGTCCTCGTGCGCTTGGGACCCGCGGTGTGAACGGAGAAAGGAGACGGGCTTGTTTTCACACTCTCTCATTTTGTGCCTCTGACATGTTCCTGTTCCACCATTCAGATGTCGTCAGGCTGAGGGATAATTAGAGGGAGCCTGTTTTGCTGCAGAGCCGGATTGGGAATCCACATTGCCGTGAGCAGGCTGGGTTATTTGTTGGGGAATGCAAAGCGGTGGAGTGCGTGTCCAGGCTGGACTGCTGCACCATGAGGGAGAAGATGCTCTGCTGCTCCTTCCCTGTGCCTGTAGAATGTATCTCCTTTCTCCAACTTAAATCCGTAGAACCACAGGATACTTTGAGTTGGAAGGACCTTCAAGACTGTTTAGTTCCAAGAGAGGTGGCAGGGACATCTTCCACTAGACCAGGTTGCTCCAATCCCCATCCAGCCTGGCCTTGGACACTTCCAGGGATGTTGGATGTGGGGATGTTGGTTTTTTCAGTGGTGCTCTCTAGCCTGGCAGTCTTCACCACCTTTACCCAGATGTTTAAGGGATTCCTGGAAGCTGTTGTTGGAGCTCTCCAGCATTGATTCTTCTGCTGCCTTTGCTGTGTGTGGGTGGTTTGGGTGCTCAGTCTGTGTGAGGCTTTAATGCCCTAATAAAGCATTAGAACAAAAAGCATCAGCTATTGTCTTGCTCCATTGAGGAGGACATTTAATTTTGCCAGATGTTCCCATGGCACAGGTGGTTTCGGCTGTTTTGGACTCACCTTACCTTACAAAAATGCTCTTTGCCTGTTTGTGCTTTGCGCAGCACGTGGAAGATGTGGCCAACTTGAGTTGAAAATGAGATCTAAAAGTGGAGGAGTCCTACAGAAAGTAACTGAGGAGCCAAATATATACAACTGAATAACTGAGGAGAGAACCAGGTCCCGTGAAGCTGGTTGCCAAGGGAATAATTCACTTGTCTCTCCCCCAGCCTGATGGAATATTGTTTTCCCTTCCTCCTTGCCGACATACCCACAGCTCCAGAGGAGCCACTCTCACTCCTGTAGATGCTTTAACTGATGCATTCCTAATTCCACCTTGGGGCTGTTTTCATGAGCAGAGGAGCCTTTGAAGGCACCTTCCTCTGTTCCAGAAGGGTTTGTGCTGTCCAGAGGTTTGTCCTCTTTTCCCACTGGTGCTGGCTGGTGTGACGAGTACCTGGCTCCTGCCCAGAAACTTTCACTTTCCTCTCCAAAAATAAGGGTGTTTTTGAGGCAGCGGTCTAGATTTGGATGTAAAATCTTGCATAAAAGGAGATCTTTCCAGCTCCAGGCCAAGTGATGTATGATTCTTATTCTCTCTGCAGAACAGAACAATTTAAGACTCAGGTTTTTTTGTTGTTCTTTAGCTCCTGGTGTATTAACAGGCCATGTAAACTTGGGTTATTCCCCAAAACTTGAGCTGTGGTCTTCAGTCTTCATCTTGACTATCTCCATGCCTGCTGCAGGCTGTTGTTCCTCCATCTGAGCTTGGATTACTTGGATAAACTTATTCTATATGGGGACTCCATTAGTGGCTGGGGCAATCTCAGTTTAGTGGGACAATCCCAGTCGTCCACAACAAAACCCAAGCATTTGGGGCAGAAAAAGGCTGTTTGTTTAATGTGGCTGATCTGTGTGAAGGGACTCACTGGATGTTCCTCTCTTCCAGGGCGCATTGAGAATAATCATCAGCCTTAACAAGGATTGATTGTGTGCTCCTCATCCTCCTGGTTTGGTATTAATCGGAAAAAGCTTTGGCTGTTGCGTTGGGGAGGCGAAGAGGTGGATGAACGTCCCTTTCAAGGTACGGTAGAGACATGGATGAGGTGTTTGGGTGTGGAGCTAGTATTGGTGTAGCCTTTGGAGTTTCCAGGGTGTACAGCTTCCTCATGGATTTATATCTCCCAGTCCTACATGGAGAAACCTGTGCTCCATCATTCCCTTGTTCAGTCCTAATGAGCGCGGTCTTCTTAGACCAGGGGGTGTTGGTTTTTTTTTTGGTGCAAATTGGAGTGAACCCATTGTTTTCTCTTCATTTACTTGAAAGAATCTTTCAGTTTTTTGTTGTGAGCCATGTAGAGTTTGGGCATCAATTTCTGTACTGATTTGTAGAGGGCTTTTCTTGAGTTTCTTTCTCTTGTCTACACAAACCAGTCTTAGACTAAAATATACTGAATTAGTATTAGACTGAAATATACTCTTACCTCGGTGCAGATGGGCACAGAATTCTTGCGTGAATAATTTATTAAGGAGGAGGAAAGAAAAAGCCCAGAGTCTTTTTGAGGAAAGGAAGGCCATGGAGTAAGAGAAGGAAGGTTATGGAGTAAGAAGGAGCGTTACTCAGGACATTGGTGAATTAAAACCCAAAATCCATCAGAGAGTTTGTGGGAAGTTTTTCTGGCCGAAGTTCTTGCCGTGGTCTGACCTGTGAAAGAGATTGAGGAATGCTTTTAAATATTAAAAATAAAAACCCTACTGTAAGATTTCTTGTTGGATGTTTTGAAGGACTCGTTCCAACCCAAGTGGATTCAGTGCTGGGATGGTGCTGCTGGAGTAGCAAAGGGAGATGTGCGTGTGAAACCTGGGGATTTGTACAAACAAGGTCTTTTCCTAAAGCATTTCTTGTTGCTGTGGCTTTCACGGGTTCACCCTGTCTGGAGAAGTAGTTTGTATTTGTGGTTTGATATTTCCTTAAAGCTTCCACACAGGGTCCTGCCGACACTGCCTGCTTCACAAACATGACCAATTCATGGTTTCATATAAAAATTCTTTGAACTCATTGCAAATCTGATTTGATACCTCGGTGCCAAACTGAAGCCAACCGTAACTTTTAGGGTTGACTCAATCCTTCCCTTGGAATCTGTGTGATACTTTGCAGTGAGTTTCAGATCTGTTTGTGTGTGTTCCTCTCTGTGCTTCGCTGATTTTCATGTTGTGTTTTGCTACATGTGATTTTTATGTCTTTTTTTTTTTTTTTTTGCTCACTTTTTGATTTGGGGAAGACTCCTGTTGAGGTCAACAGCTGAATGACTCCCAGTAATTAGGGCTGTCCTGTGCAGGGCCAGGAGCTGGACTTGGGTGATCCTTGTGGGTCCCTTCCAGCTCAGGATATCTTCTGATTTTAATTTACTGAGAAGTGGCCATCTGTCCTAGGAAAAAGACTTTCTCTTTGGTGCCTTCTTTTCCATATCTGATCCCATTAAGAATTAAGTTCAATGAGACTGAAGTCTCGGAAGTAATTCATGTATGATGCTCCATGTAAGCATTAATAGCCTAAACTCCACTTACTTTTCAGCTTTTGCTGGTACAAGAAAAGGATTTTTTAGAGAAGCAATAGCTTGGATGTGCCTATCAGGGCTTTTGAGCTGTTTGGGGTTGGAATTCAGTGACCAGCTGGAATCCTGAAGCTGCCAGGATTGGCAGGATGTGCCTGAACCCACATGAAGAGGAGTGGCTGTGAGCTGATCGCTGTGGCCGGTGCTGTGACTGGCCAGGTGAAATGGTCCCAACAAAATTCCTTGTGTGTGAGTGGTTTGTCTCGCATGATGAAGCCCCATGTAGCTGTAACTCTGAAATAGTCCCTCAGCACCTTCCTTTGGCAGCAAAATTGGATTAAAATTTAGATTAAAACAGCAGCTTCTTCAACAGAGTCCTTTTGGAATAAGACAGAAGGGTCCACACTGAGGTCATGGGGCTTGTTGAGCTGTCTCAGTGTGGGATTCTAGGTAGGATCTGGAGTGTCAGAGGTGTCCATCGTACCAGGAACCTCTTGACTCCTGTGGGCTACTGGAAAGGCATTTTGGGCTGAGTGTTTTTTCTGTCTCTGAAACAGGGGTTATGAAACAGCTGATGGAAGCTAGAAGGGCTTGTGCACCCTTTTCTGCTTGTGTTTCATTATCCATCACTTCCTGATTGGTGTCACAGGGCCAGAGCATTCAGATTCAGATTATGTGGGGGAAAAGTGATGCATGAAGCCTGTACCAATCTGCCCACTCAGACGTACCACTAGATTTCTGGGCTTTGTTTGCACGGGTCACATTCACTTGTCACAAGTTACTGTCCTCTTTTTGTCAGCCATTTCAGCAGTGTCACACATTTATTCCAGCTCAGATGTAGTAGTAGTAGTGCTGGCAGAGCAGGGACCCTGTGTTTGCAGAGCACAGGTGAGAAGGCTTCAAAGTGTAGATCTGAAATGCTGGTTATATCCCAAAAGGTTCTGCTTGTGCAACTGGAAACCTTGGAATCACAGACATCCTGGTGCTCCCAGGTCTGGTGGCACTTCTGATCATGGTGGTCTCAAATCAAAACTGGCTGAAAATGCATTACTGGAGGAAGGGAAGGAGGGTGGGAGGTAGGAACAGACCCACCACCAAACAGCTGCCATCTGTTCTAGAGGGTATGAGTGGGAGTTGTAGAATATTTGGGTTGGAAGGGACCTTTAAAGGGCATTTCATTCCAACCCCCCTGCCATGAGCAGGGACACCTTCCACCATCTCAGGTTGCTTCAAGCCCCATCCAGCCTGGCCTTCGACACTTCCAGGGATCCAGGGGCAGCCACAGCTTCTCTGGGCACCCTGTGCCAGGACCTCACCACTGTCATAGTCAAGAAATTCCTTCTAAAATCTGGGTTCCGCCAGTTTTTTCCACCATAATTATTTTCATGATCCCAGCAGGTTTACAGGAAGGGTAGGGGGGAAGCATCCCTGATGCTGTGCAAAACTTGGAATAGCAATATAGAAATGTGGGCAGGATCATCTTCCCCAGGTCCTTAGACCACCAGCCCTTCCTTAGGCTCACAGAAACAGTTTCGTTTAGGAAAATCAAGGGCCTTGTTCAAAAATACAGGAATTTCTTTGGAAATTCAGCTTTCAAAATCCACAGAGAAGCCACCTCTGCTCCCACAGCGGGTCGGAAGCTGGGTTTTTTGGGATTGCTGCCAAGGGTTTCTTGGAAACCCTTCCGTGTGCAGTGCGAACAGCGGGACAGGAGGTCTGGGTTTGAGCTCTGGTTGATAAAACCAGGGAGGTTTTGGCAGGGCTGTGTTCGGATGCCTCGTTCCTGGCCTTTCTCCTTGGGGTGTATGGGCAAACCCCTGCCTGGGCTGGCTCAAGAAACTTTCAGCTGACTTTGTAGCAAAGCTGAATTTTCCATTGAATAGGAGAGTTTTTGGGGACTGAAACAGCTCTCTAAGTTTTTTGGATGGATTTCTCCAGCCCTTTGATTACACTTAGTCAGTATTTTTGAATGAAACTAGTGCTGAACCTTCCCTGCAGGTGCAAGAATCTTCACAGAATCATGGAATGGCTTGGGTTGGAAGGGACTTGAGAGACCATCTGCTTCCAACACAAGGACATCCTCCACTAGACCAGGGTGCTCCAAGCCCCATCCAGCCTGGGGATTCCCTGAAACCATTCCCTGATTCTGTGATTCTTTGAAAATGGATGAAGCTGTAGCCTGGAGTATCAATTACTCCTTAACCCAGGTCAAACGTTCCCCTTTTATTTTCTGTACAGGTTCCCCATTGCTTTCTCTGAATCCCTTCTTTCTATTTTGTTGGGAAACTATAAAATTTATGTGGAGAAGGAAGGAAAATCTCTTTCTTACTGCAAGGGCCAGGTCAGCATCTCTTTTTAAAATCCCTGTGGGAGCAATTTATCAGAAAACCTTATGGGAAGCAGGGAGCTCGAGCCTAGTGGAGCCAAGCTGAGTTTGAACACTCCTTTGATTTGAGCTCATGTCACCAGCAGGAACAGAAATCTTTTTATCAGTGACTGTACAGGATAAGAAGGAGAATTTCCCAAAGGATGGGCTTTTTCCTTTAGTTTCATTCTCCGAGGAGGCCCTGAGAAAAGCAGATCCACTGGGAAGTTGGTAGCTCCAGACAAGTAGGTGCATGCACTGGTGTGCATTCTCACCTGTAGGTACACAGAGAGCTTTCCCAAATTGCCCAGAACCTGAGAAAATGGAGATAAAATCAAAAAGGCAATTTCAGTTAATTACGCTTTCAAGGCAACTGGAGATTGGTTGGAATCCTGTGGGATTTCTGAGGCCTCCCAGTGCAATTTCAGGCGGAGTGTGGGCAGGAAGGTTTGGTTGCTGTGGTTGGAGATGTCTCAGTTGTGACTGTCACCTCTGCATGGCACCTCACAGATGTCACCACCAAAGCAGAGTTATTGTCTCACGGCAAATTCTTCATAGAAGTTCTGAGTTTTGATTTAAAAAAAAAAAAAAAAATCATTTTGTGCATGACTGAACTTTGTTGTTTTTTTTCCATCCTCATACTTTGCCATTTCTTCCCATCCTCATCAAAACCTGGCCTGCATTTTGTGTTTTGGGCCATGGGAAAAAGCCACATTCCAAGAAACCTTGGATATCTCTTTGGTTTATAGAGGAATTGAGATGTGACCAAAGAAATGCCGGAGGTTGGATGTTTAGGGGGTTGCAGGTGAGCTGGTGTGGAGTAAGAGGTGTAGAAATCCATCATGACAGTTAAATGTCTTATTTTCTGTGATGTGAGCTTGGGAAACTAAAGGAAGAGCGTAACTTTTAACTCCAGAAGAACCAAAGTCTTGAGGGATTCAGCAGTGGGAGGGACAAAACACACAAAGCTGTATGGGACAGTGTTTCTTGCTGTGCCCTTCTCTTCCTGTGGAAATTTAGGTGAAAAAATGCTCTGCTAACTTCAGAATTTTGCCTGACCCAACCTTTGGGTCTCCAAACACGTTGTAACCACGTCCCATCAAATCATTATTACCTGAAATTGCACAGTTTTTGGTAGGTTCATGTGAGTGTTTGTTCAGGCCTAGACTTCACCAGTAGTAGAAACACGTGATGTTTTTAAAAAGATAATGCAGACTTGGTTTTATTCCCTTAAGATGGCAAATCTTTCTTCAAAGAATCATGAATTAAACAAGACAGTGCCTCACAGCAGGTATAAAGGAAAAAATAGTAATTTTTAAAAAGCCTTTGGAATGATCTTTCCCTCTGGCATCTTCGCTCAGGTTCTGCAATCAGTAATTCAAAGGAGGTTTTGTGAGAAGGGGAGGCGAGATGCAGGAGTTGATATGACTTCCCCAAGGGTGAGAACTTTGAGAGCAGGGACCTGAGCATTAATCTCTCTAATTCCAGCTCAGCACTTCACTGTGAGATCATTATTTTGTGTGATTAATCTGTGCAATGCCTCCAAAGCCTCCAAAGCCATAATGCTACCCATACATTGAGGAATCCTGCTGCCAGCTGGAGTATCTGGGAGTCTCTTGCCATCCCTGACACCTTTTTGCTTCAACTTTGAATACAGGGAAGCATTCCCTGGCCTTGGTTGGTGTTACTCTGTTCTAATCATCAGGGCTGATGTCGTCTGAGGAATACTGTTTTCAGTAGGGACAAAGAGTTCTCAGTGCAAAAATCAGCTGAAATGCTGGTATTTGGTAAGTGCAGGTACAACTGCAGCCATGACAGCGTCAGTCATAGTTTTCTTACAACAATGAGTAACGTGTTGTGTTCTTAAAACTCATTTCCTACAGACAGGGGAGCAGTAACAGGACAGTCTGTGTTTATCGACCCCTCCATCCCAAATGACCTTCAGAACCTCTGAGCAATTCCAGCCACATTTGAGAAACTTCAGAATCTTCAAATCCTGCAAATTCTGTGAAAACTGAGTAGCAGTGGCGGGGTTGAGTGGAGAGACCATGAGACTTCCCAGACTTGATGCAAATTCTGCAGTGTGAATTTACTTCTTAGGTAATCCATGTTTGATTTTTAGGATGATGCCAGCTCCTCAGTTGAGGTCATGGTATTACCAAAGCCTTGAGTGTGATGCTGGGCGGTCACTTCGCCCTTCCGCCGCGTTAACCCCAATTTTATGTAGGATGACTTCATCCTCCTTCTCTCAGAGGCACGTGCAGCCTCTTTCACAGGCATTAGCAGATTTACCAGCAGCACCTCACACATCTCCAACTCTTTGTGAATCCTGTCGGTGCCCAGAGCCCTGTGAGTATCTGATGCATCACGTTGCAAACTGTGAAATTGAAGATTCAGCCCCACTTTGATGCTTTGGCTCTGTGAGCAGCAGAACTAATGTGGCTCAGCATGCTAATGAGGGAGGTATTTATTGTTCAGGGCTTGGATGTTGTTGAGCTTCACCCTTGAAAGATTCCTGTGAGGCTGCGCTTCCTCTCGGGGTGGGCCTTGTAGGGTCCTCGGCAAACAACCGGCATCGCAGCTGAGGGGGAAAAATTCCAACTTTCAAGGATATAGCCTCAAAATGAAATCCTCTAGATAATTTACAGGACATCTTAAATGAGGAAAGAGGAGGGATTGAAGTGGAAATCCTTGTTTTTCATGGAGAGAAAGTGAGGATGAAACTGAGGCAAGGCCTAAGCCCACAGCTCGCCACAAGGATAAAATTAAGATGCCAACATCTTTCAGCATCACTGGGGACATCAAAAATGTTGTTCATTTTGGAGAAGCCCTTCTCCAGCACTGTCTGGGTCACTGGCATCTGTTCATTTTAACTGGAAAGTACCAGAAGGAGTGAAAGTGTCACTTTTAACCTTGTCTGGGCTTGGTAGAAAAGCACTTAGAACTAAAAGCTGGTGTTGGTGGTACCTGGAAATACTGACTGGAAAAGGCTTCATAGAGATAAAACTTCTTTATAAAAGACAGGACTTCAAAATTCCATGGGTTTGTCATGTCCCACATCCTCTGGGATTTCCTGGAAGAGAGGAATCCTTTACACTCCTCAGATTTGTTATCTGGGCAGTTAAAGTTCTCTAGAAAGGGGTGGGAGATTACTTGGAAGAATTTTGCTTGCAAGGATGGCTTCCACCATGAGGGGAGAATGCTATGGACTGAGGACCTGTGCACGAGGGTGTGGTGGTTTCTGGGAGTTTGAGGGATTTCCCTGGAGGCTGGCCAGGCTGGAGATCCAAACCTCTGAATTATGTGTGATGTAATAGCTGAATTAATGAAAAAATCACAGAATCATTTGGGTTGGAAAAGATCTTCAGGATCATCGAGTCCAACCTGTGACCAATCCCTACCTTGTCACCCAGAGCAGAGCACTGAGTGCCACGTCCAGTCATTCCTTGGGCACCTCCAGGGATGGGGACTCCAGCCCCTCCTTGGGCAGCACCCTACAATGCTTAACAACCTTTTCCATGAAGAAATTCCTTAAAATGAGATGGCCTCCTAAATATCTGTCCTCTTGACTCAGCTGGAGTCTAAAAGCAAAAATTATTTTGGTTTAGCAATGAAATGTGCATCAAAAATCCCAAACACACAAATTTTGCTCTATTTGCTTGTCTTCTCCACGTCCAGCTTTTGTATCTCTGGGATGATCTTGGCTTATTTCCCCCCAAAAAATCAAATTCCTGTTGAACCACATGTCCAGAACTCAAAGCAACACCTTGACACGGTGTTGATTGGGGAACCTAAAGAATTTTAGAAGCCTGATTGGAAATTCCAGCAAACCAGGACTGTTGGCAACCAACTTCCAACTCGAAATCCTCCAGGAGCACAATGCACTACAATTATAGCAGCTTTCCCGGGTCAGGAAACGAGCGCTGCCACTGCTGTATTCCTGTGTGTGATATTTCTGACACACAATGTTATCTTGGGGATTGTTACGTCGGCTTTTATGTGGCGCAGGGAGGGTGGGGCGGAGGTTAATTGGTCATGTTAATGGTTTTTCGTGTTCCTAATTTAGGCTCTGAGTGCTGTCCTTGGGTTCGGAGGGGAGTTACGAGAATTATTCATTCTATTGTGGCGCTGTCACATCTGTGGTGTGGGGAGATGGCTCCAGCTACAGCCCAGATCATTGAAAAGCACATTCCATCAAGTTTTGGGGTTTTCTCCTGCTTATACCGTGTTGGAAAGTCCTGAGAATCCTAAAGGATGGACTTGCTCTGAAACCAGACCTGTCTGTACAGATTTACATCCAGCTGGGATTCAGCTGAGGGACAGGAACTACTCACTTAAGTATTTGTTCAAACTCATCTCTGGCAAAATGTCTTTAATTCACCCAAAATGTGTCTTTTTGGGCATGTATTCTGGAAACACAGTGGAAACTAGTGCAGAGTTCATGGCTTTGTGGTTACAGGGCTTTTTTCCTTCATAGAATTACAGAATTATATAATTGTTTGGGTTGGAAAATGCCTTTGAGATCATTGAATCCAACCCTTAAGCCAACACTGCCAAGGCCACCACTAAACTATGTCCCCAAATGCCACATCCACTTGGCTTTTAAATCCCTCCAAGAGTGGTGAATCCACCACTGCCCTGGGCAGCCTGGACACCATCTCCACGGAGAAATTTTCCCTCATATCCAATCTAAACCTCCCGTGGTGCAACTTGAGGTCATTTCCTCTTGTCCTCAAAATATAAAAAATCCCCAGAAATTAAAACCCCAAACCAGCACAACACCCAAACTCTCAACTTGTTTTATTTAGTGACCATTCCTAAAATATATCTGCTCACCAAAGCTATGGAAATAGGCACCTCCTGCATTAGCTGAGGGGTGCAGCTTAATGAAAAATGAAAAAATAGATTGGCTTCTTTATTTTTATTCTTTAGTGTCTGGTGGGAGCAGAAGAAATAGCGAGGAAGTTAAAACTCTGGGGTCCTCAGCTTCCTAATGGCTCAAAATGCATCTTCTTACACAAATTTAAAGTTTAAAAGTGTTCCAGGCTAGGTTGGAGCAACCTGGGCTAGTGGAAGGTGTCCCTGCCCATGGCAGGGGGTGGAACTGGATGGGCTTTAAGGCCCCTTCCAACCCAAACCATTCTGTGATTTTAAAAAAGATATTAAATGCCTGTCCCTTTTTCTAGAAGCTGAAATATCACAGCCATCATGGGGTGCTTCCAGAAGGAACACACACAACCATTCTGCCAGGCATCAAACTTCCTTTTTTATTTACAATGTGCTCCTCTCACACGTAAAAAGCTTATTTGCTAAAGACCATTTGCTTTTCTGCGGCCAGGCCGACGAGGCTGCGCTCAGGAAGCAGCAGAGGGCTGGCTTCATTTTGTAAGAATCCAAAAAAAAACCCCCACTTCTGAGAGAGCTCTTGGTGTTGTACTTCCTCTATTCAGGACTCCAAGTCTTTCACAAAACTGAGCAGAATCCCATGGGGCCGCAGCCATCCCGGGGTGGTGGATTGAATGACTTAAGTATCTTTTTCTGGTCTGATTTGTGACTGTAGCTTTAATTTATTGCCTCCTCTGTAAACCACAGATATGTTTGTTATTTGCAATTACATGGTAAAAAAAAAAAAAAAGAGCTTTATTTGGATTTTTCAGTCATTCTTGTTCTTTGCAGTGGCATTTGTTGCAGTGAAATCCTTTTATGAGGCTTGTGAGAAGAGTTGGGTTGAAATAGCTTCTCAGAGGGACACGTGACAGGCAGCAGCTCAAGGAAGGGATAGATTGGATATTAGCAGAATTTCTTCATGGGAAGGGTGGTCCAGCCCTGGGGGTGTAAAAGCCCTGTGGATGTGGCACTGCTGAGGGAACAGTGGACTCAGTGATCTCAGAGAGCCTTTCCAACCTTAATGGTTCTCTGATTCTAAGCATAAAAATGAAGGTTTTATTCCTTCGTGGAGCCTGAGTAGTGCAGCGTTCACCCAAGTCAGTTTTGTACATTGAATATTTGGAATATTCTTTTTTTACTGTAGAAACCCTCCCACCTGCAATTTAAACACCTACAGGAGCTGAGCTTCAGTTTCTCTTTCAAAAAATTGTCTCTATGCCGGGCACCTCATGGTCTGATGTTTATGGTCACCATAATCACATTCCTTGAGTCAGCAACCTCCTCCTTGTCATTAACACACCTTTAAAATGTTTACACTGAAATTTCCCACACGTGTAAAAGTTTCTCTGTTTTGCTTGACTGAATCTGAAAATTTTGCAGTTTTTAGAGCAGAGAGAAACTTGTGGTCCAGATCCAGGGATTAGTGATAAAATATTTTGGAAAAAAATTAGTTTTCATGTTGGTTTCGAATCCATCAATCCCTTAAAAGAGCAGAAAGAGAGGTTGCCCAGAGAAGCTGTGGCTGCCCCATCCCTGGAAGTGTCCAAGGCCAGGTTGGATGGGGCTTGGAGCACCCTGGGATAGTGGAAGGTGTCCCTGCCCGTGCCAGGGGGTGGAACTGGATGATCTTTAAGGTCCTTTCCACCCAAAATATTCTGGGATTCTCATAGGATTCTGTTCCAAAGGATGCAGTTACCAACCATGCTGTTTGGCAGTGCAGATTTTGGGAGGCTCTGCTGTCTGGATTCCAGTCTGTTGTGAAAAGGCATCTCATCCACGACGTGGTAGAGTTGTAGGCTCAGTGCATGGAGCAAACAGGCGTGAAAAAAATTAAATTGCTCATAAATATTTTACTGTATTTTTAAAAAAATCTTGCCCAGTAATTGCTTTCCTATCTTTACCTTCTGCCTGCATGAAAACAACATATGCCAGCGTGAACCCCAGTGGCAATGGGGAAGGATTGAGTGGGAGAAAATGAGGTTATCTCTTGATCAGTATTTTATCAGCTCAATAATAATATTTTGATTAGGAAAAGTAGCCCACTGTCCCTCAAAGAGGCACAGGCTTCCTGTGAGTTCTTTGTCACCGGAGTTGTTTGAGGAGGGTTGAATCCCACGCAGCTTAAAAACACCAAACCACTAAGACCAAAGGATCATCTTTTAACAACTCTGTCATCTGCTTTAAATCCTTTTCATTTCTCCAGCCTGAGTGCCTGGAAGGAAGCTGGAGCTCTTCCCTAAGCAGTATTGCTGCCTCTGGCTTGCTCTGGACACCTTTCATGTAGGAGAGGAGAACTTGTAAGCAGGAGCCAAGCAAAGGGCCTTGGGTTAAGGGATTATCAACACCCGAGGTCAGGGTGGTCTCAGGGCTGCAGCCACGGCTGCTCCTGTTTCCATTTGTCCTGGGCATGGACATGAGGTGACTCCAGTTACAGAATCACAGAATGGCTTGGATGGGAAGGGACATTAAAGCTCAACCAGTTCCACCCCCTGCCACCTTCCACTATCCCAGATTGCTCCAAGCCCCATCCAACCTTTTCTTGAA
Organism: Oreocharis arfaki; assembly: GCA_013398015.1. Lineage (NCBI taxonomy): Eukaryota > Metazoa > Chordata > Aves > Passeriformes > Paramythiidae > Oreocharis > Oreocharis arfaki. The sequence goes on from VZRR01002994.1 coordinate 38,036, forward strand.
CACTTCCAGGGATGGGGCAGCCCCAGCTTCTCTGGGCAACCTGTGCCAGGGCTTCACCACCCTCACAGGGAACAATTTCTTCCTGATATGCCATCTCTCCCTGCCCTCTGGCAGTGTAAAGCCATTCCTGCTTATCTTGTCCCTCCATCCCTCGTCCCAAGTCCCTCTCCAGCTCTCCTGGAGCCCCTTCAGGCACTGGAAGGGGCTCTAAGGTCTCTCTGGAGCCTTCTCCAGGTGAACACCCCCAGCCTGGCTCCAGAGCAGAGAGGCTCCAGCCCTTGGAGCATCTCCATGGCCTCCTCTGGACCTGCTTTAACAGATCTACGTCTGTCTTCTGCTGGGGAGCCCAGAAAACGCCATTGATTCAGTGCCTTGACACAACCCTGCAATTCTTGGCATTGGGATCTGGCTGGAATTACTGAGCTCAGCCCAGGCTCCCTTCCCTCACGCTGCTGGGAAATGAGGAGTAACCCCCCTGCATCCCAGGGGCAGTGCAGGTGCAAAAGCTGCTCGGTGAGAGCTGCAGGGTGCAGGCCCTTTGTACCTCCCTGCCCTTCCCTGGGCACACTCCCCACGCTCCCTGCATGCTGCAGATCGCTCCCTTCTGGTGTTGAGAGCCTGTCTCTCCCTCTTTCCATCCCGAGGCTCAGGAGGCAGCAGTACCTGACGGATACAGCACAGCAGATCATGGCGCTGTGCCACCAGCCTCGCCGGTGACCTCAGCAAAGTCCCTCTCCCTGCTCCTGGCTGCTTAAAATCGATGATAAAAGGCAGTATCTCATAAAAAGGGAAGGTCTGAAGGTGATGCTTGCACGTAGCTCTCTTTGTTGTAGGTGTCTGTACTCCCGACATCCTTCTCATCCTCGGAAATCCAAAGGCTTTGTGGCAGCATTCAGCAAAGGACTGCAGTGCATGGGGCTTGTGGCAGTGTGCAGTTAATCACCAGGCTACATCCAAAGGAAAAGAGAAACCCTTTGCTCATAAAAAGGGCAGGAAAGAGATCAAGTTTTGCATAAATCAAGAGATCTTTGCAGCAGCACGGTGCCATTGCTGGGAAAATTCATGGGGACCTCAAAGATAAGGGGAACAGGAGTGCTGACCCGCATAGGGGTTGTATTTTAAAAACCCCACAGTTGGCCTCTTTTTTTGGATGTTAGAGAAAATTATGTGGGCAGAAGTAGTGGTAGAGTCTCTGCACTTGTATCAGGGAAGCTGCTGATGGGTTTCACCAAATATTTTCATGGTGAATTGAGGCTGTGGAGGAGATAAATGATAGAGCTCTCCAAAATGCCTGGAGGTTCCTTGTGAAGGGTGGCAAACTGGATTTCTGGGCTTTGAGGGCGCAGCCATGGGGGAGTTATCAGGAAGACAAAGAGATAAATCCAGGATTGCTGCCAGGATGTTTGCTGATAGTAAACAGACCCGTGAGATGTGCAACAGCTGCTGGAAAAACCTTGAGTGCCGATGCTGGACACGGTGCAAATACCCACGAATTGGTTAAAAAAAAAACCAAAACCAAACCCTCAGTGCTTAAAACGAGTTCTGCAGGGAGAAGAGGTGGAGATGCCAAAACTGGGAGGAGCTTTGATAGCCAGCGTTGAAAAGCCGTTTCCTGAGTGGGAGGCTGGAAGGATGGATCCTGTGGGTTGCAGTAACACGGGAGCGCTGCCTTTCCTATTGCTCCCCGCATTCCCTTTTCTGCTGGGCCATATTTGTTATTTCGCATGGGTTATAACTTCCTCGTCGGCTCACGGGGGTGTGGGAGGGGGAAGGAAATGACACTTGCTTTCTTTGCAGGACTTTGGGAAGAGCTGCAGAGTAAAGGTTGGCTCTCGGAGCTCGGTAAAAATGCCGCGCTTCCGAGCGAATTCCTGCAGGTACATCGGGTGAAGTAACCTGAAACCTGGCATTTGGGGTGCGGCAGAGGAAGATTGCAACCTGTCCAGTTCTGCTTTGTAATGTAACACACCGTGGAAAAGGGCCTGACTGGGTTTTTTTAACACTTTTTTTGTCTTCTAGGCTTGTAGTGGCTCGGTGGTTTTGGGGCGCTCCCCAGCCGAAGGTGGTTGGGCTTTGTTTGCCTCCAGAGCCCTGTTTCCCTTCACACAGTCACAATCGGGCAGGAAATGGGTTTCTTGTCCAGCCAGCCTGGTTTTCTCGACAGCAAAAACTCCCTGGGTCCTGCTGGGAAGCTCTCCAGCTCTGCTCACCCCTTTGCTTCTCCGTGCAATTCCAGCATCCAGCCCAAGCTCAGCCTCACCTGGCTCTGCACAATGCTCCTTGTCGTTTTTTCTACCTTTTACCTCAAAAAAATCCCCACTCGAGCAGCTTTGCTTGTTCCTTTTTATGTCATTGTACAAAATGTGGCTGTCACACCCACCAGCTTCCTTTTAGGTTTTACCCAGCTCTGGGCTCCGGGTGCCTTGAATAAAGGGATTTATGCCTGGACATGGCAGTGGCAGGCTTTTCTCCTGGCATGAGCAGACTCTCAATGTGACATTCAGAGCTGTAAAACACTCCCTGACAATAGCTGGTGTTGTTCAAAGAGCAGTATAAATAATCAAGGGGTTTTTTTTTTTCCCTCTTGG
>VZRR01002994.1:40721-117603 GCA_013398015.1 Oreocharis arfaki
GAGGCGAAGGGCAGGCACTGTTGGAATGTGGAAGGGAAACTCAGGAAGGGGTGGCATGAAAAACAGGGACTTAAAGTTGTTTTCTAGAAGGTTTTTAACATCATGGTGCTGGGCTGTCTCTCAAACAAGGTGTTGTGGCCTCTGTTCTTTTTTACACACGATTTTATGCAGGATAAAGTAATTCCATGATCCAGGTTTCTGTGTTTTTGCAGGGACCTTCTGGCTCTGCACAACTCCTGACAGGAGGGGGCAGCTAGGTGGTGGTCGGGCTCTGCTCCCAAGGAACAGGGACAGGAGGAGAGGGAACAGCCTCAGGCTGTGCCAAGGGAGGTTTAGATTGGATATTTCTCCATGGAAAGGGTGTCCAGCCCTGGCACAGCTGCCCAGGGCAGTGGTGGAGCTCCCATCCTTGGAGGGATTCAAAAGCTGTGTGGATGTGGCACTTAGGGACATGGGTCAGTGGTGGCCTTGGCAGTGCTGGGGGAATGGGTGGACTGGAGGATCTCAGAGAGCTTTTCCAAACTTTTGATTCTGTGATTGTGCCCAAGGCTTTATCCACCTTGAAAACCTCCAGGGATGGAGATTGCCCAACCTCTGAGCCCCCAGCTTGACTGACCTCATGGTGGAAAAGCTTCTCCCTGCACCTTGAACATCTCAATTCATCTTCTGCCCATCACCTCCTGTCCTCCCACTCTGTAAGAGCCAGGCTCTCCCTTCTCCCTGATGTCCTTGGAGATGCTGGAAAGCTGCTAAGTCCCCTTCCTCACCTGGTGCTGGTAGCTGAGTATGCCCAAAGAGAAAAAGGGACAAATATCTGTGTATTTGTGCACCTACCAGACACCTCAAATTAAAATTAAAGACGGAAACTTGTTGACGAAGTTACCAAAAAGATGCGTTAGCAATTCGGTGATATTTCTTCCTGGTTCGTTGGCTCACGTGTGTGGTAACTTGCCTCTTCTGAAACTTTCATTGAAAAATATGTATTTTTTAATATTGCTTCAGTTTTTACATTCCTTGCTGTCAGTACCTAATAGGTGACGTGATCCCAGCATTATTTTGTCAATTAGGCATCTTTTTGGTGCTGTGACCTAAATACAGGGCAGAGCAACTGCTGATTTAATCTTCTTCAATATGATTTTTATCTCCTTTCTTAAAATTTTTTTATAAAAAAATCAGGAATTTCACCACTAAACCAGCTTCTTTTTTGTTAATTTCTCCAATACTGTGAAAATAAAGCACTGAAATAAATGTGTTTTGTACAGTGAACGTGCAGAGGGAAAACCTTTTGTTCATCCTTTAGACAGATCCTGATCCCAACTTCATCTATTAAAATTTTCTATATGTAGAAAAACTTACTTAAATATGCTTATTTTCTTTTTAAAAATGGTTTTTTAAATGGTCTTAAACTGGGAAAAAAACCCCCACCAAATCCATGCAGTAGTTGTGGCCATGCCCAGAGTCTGCCCAGCACGTGCCGTGGGTATGAATGAGCGCCGGCAGTTTTGTCTCGGGGCTGGATTAGGCACAGTTGCTACTGGAAACTGCACAGCCCGGCTCAGGGAGGCTGTTCCTCTCCAAAACAGAGTCCCTGCCCATGGCAGGGGGTTGGAACTGGAGGATCTGTAAGGTCCTTTCTGACCCAAACCGTTCTGTGGTGCTGTGAAAGCGCCGCCGAGGTTGGAGAGCTCACTGGGGTGGTGAGGACGTGCCCCATCCAGCATCACTAAGTGTCACTTACTGGATTTTGACCTCCAGCAGCATCCAGGGGAGGCTTTTCCTCCTGGGATTTGCTTTGAGCTGCAGTGTTCTTACCTTCATTTCTTTTTAAAAAAGTCTCTTTTCAGGATTCAAACCCCACAAAGTCTGGGTTTTTGCACGGTTTGGGTTTCAGCCCCGCTGCTTGCAGGGGCAGTTGTCAGTCCCAGAGCAACGACGGTGGATGGGTTTTGAGGTGTAAAACAAAAGCTTTTGTGCACCACGGCTGGTGTGTGCTGCTTTCTGCTGTCAGGAGGGAAGCTGAGCCTTGTGCTCAGCCCGTTCCTGCCCTGGCCTTCCTGCCAGTGCATTGAGCTGGCCCCTGTCAATCAGCAGTGCTTTCAGAACGAAGCCTGGGATAAAGCTCCAAAATGTGTCTGTGCCAGCTCGGGAGTGGTGCCTGCCCTGCTGGGTTTGGGGGTGTGCAGAGCTGCCCACGTGCAGTCAGTTTTGCACTGTCATTTTTGCCTGTTGGACTCAATAATCCCTGTGGGTCCCTTCCAGCTCAGGACATTCTGTGGTTCTACTCTGGCATCTCTGATCTGTAGCAAAGCTCAGGGTAATTCCCTTCTCCACGGCTCCTGCATCCCATTCATTCCTTCTAGGCTCAGTCTAATAAAGCCAGCTTTAAACTGCAGCCTTGCTCTGTAGAGAAGGGACACAGGGGTGTATCATCCCCTCCAGAATCACTGGGAGCTCCATGTATGGTCTCTGCACAGGAGATGTGGCATTTCAGTACCTAAAAGAGGCTTAAAAAAAGAAGTAGAGTGACTTTTTATACAGGCAGATAGTGATAGGACAACGGGGGTGGTTTTAAAGTAAAAGAGGGGAGATTTAGATTCGATTCTAGATGGAAATTCTCTACTGTGAGGCTCTGGAACAGGCTGCCCAGAAAAGCTGTGGCTGCCCCATCCCTGGAGGAGTCCAAGGCCAGGTTGGACAGGGCTTGGAGCACCCTGGGATAGTGGAAGTGTCCCTGCCCGTGGCAGGGGATTGGAATGAGATGGTCTTCAAGGTCTCTTCCATCCAAACCATTCCATGATTCTGTAACGCCTTTTGCTGCAGGGAGATCTCCCCTCCCCGTGCTGACCTGCCCTTTGCAGGCTGAGATAAACAGTCAGGTTTTATTTCACCCTGGCAGCATATTTTAAAATCAGGCTGACAGAGCAGTGGACCTGAGAACAGAAAAGATATCAAGTCAGTGGTGATTACTGGGAGTGTTAGAGCAGCATGGCGAATGCAAGGATGCAGAAATAGTAAGAATCCTGCTGGGCTGAGCTGTTTGGATCACAAAAACTACTTGCTTTTAGGGTTTTTTTCAGATACTTGCTCGTATTTTTTGTCATTGAGTGCTGTGCTTGAGAGAAATCCCGCCTTCCCTTGCCTTGGGAGGTGCTGCTGCTGTCAGTAGCTCTCAAGGCAGCTTTGCCACCAGGACCAGCCTGTCCTTCTCTCTGTTGCCAGAGAAATCCTCAGCCCTTTGCAGAGCCATGACCTCCAGTTTATACTTATATACCTGGAATTCTCCCCAGAGCCGTGTTGTGCAACAGGGAGCGTGATTCCACATGTGTTTTATGGAAGCCAGAGAGGATTTCGGGTGTTGTGTTAGAGAATTAAAGCCCTATTTGGGGGAACCTGCAGTCTGACTATCCAGTTGGACAAGCTCAACTTTCCCTGCAATTTAAATAGACTCTGCCAGAATGTTAATTGTGCCAGGCTCCAGAACTGCCTTTTAACTCCTTCGGAGCGTGTGGGGTTTCCAAGCCACCCTCACTCTCCTGTTTAAATGGAAAACAGCAGCTTTGAATGTCTGTGGCCATCACCCACTCATTCCCCTGGGAAGCTTTTATGGCTGCAGTGTGTCCTTTGGGATAATCCAGGACGTTTCAGCTCAAGAAGGGCCTTTCCTCCCCACCTGCTTCCCCGTTGTGTGGAAGTGGGGATCTCCCTCAGAGCAGTTTTTACCTTTATTCATCCCAGAAATTCCTCTTCTTTGAGGCCATCTATTTGATATCCATAATGTCCTGGAAACTTCACTTCTGTTTGCTTGTTCTCAGTTTATGGCATTTTCCTAACTAAATTCAACCAGAATAAACAGCATCCGGAGAGAGAAATTACAGTTTATTGTGAAAATCAACAACACTGGAGAAACAGCTGTTCAGATCAGGGGCAAACTCGCTCAAAAATCATTATCTTGTTTATTAGAAGGCAAAAAAGAGCTTCAGGTGTCAGAGATAGAGAAGGGATCATCTCCAGTTTGGTTTGTTGTGGTATTGTGAGAGCACAAGTGTGCTTAGTCCCAGCTGGAGCTGTGGCAAAACCTGTCCCCTGGAAATGCTGGAAGCTTTGCTGTTGATTTACATGGATGTAACTCTGCCTGCTCACAGATTATTATTCTTTTTACCATCTGTGAAAGTTTCTGCAGCAAAACCTTCCTTTGAATAGAGAAGGTTTAGGATAGTAAGGAAAACAGGCATAAATTAGGGCAAAACCATTTGGGTTTGTTCTTGCTGCAGGGCAGTTGTGGGAAAAGAAAAAGAAAATTAACCTCCTTTTTCCCAGGATACTGCCTTACCTGGAGCGTGTACCTTCCCTAAGAGGTGGCAGATGGATTTCTTTGTTTTTCTTCAGGCTTTTGAAGCTTCCAGGATTTTTGGAGGAGCAGCTGAGTACCTCAAGAGTGAGATTTAGATGTCTTCTTGTAGCCTGGTGTATTCCAGCTGCTGCTCCTGGTAGGGTGGACCTGTCACATGCAGGATCTTCTGATGCCATCCTGGACTCTGTGCCAGCTGGGATGGTCTTTAAGGTCTCTTCCAACCCAAACCATTCTGTGATCCTGTGTTGTTGGGAGTCTGAGTACTTGGCACCTTCACTGTTAATTGTTTTTTTAAAGTTTAGGTAATGAATCATCTCAAACAAGTCCTGGTAGCTAAGGTAGGACAAGATGTCCGTGTGGGAAGTCAGTCCTGGTTGGACACTTGGCTTTTGCTTGAGGGAGGGACCTGAGTGAATTTGAACCGAAAATGTGTGGGTTTAAATTTAAAAAAAAACCCCAAATACAACTTTTTAAAGCAGCATTTTGTTTTAAACAAAGAATACAGAGCTATGGGAGAACTTCCAGAGAAGCAAAAAACTTATTTTATTGCTGGAGTAGGGTCTTTGCTGGTGAAACAAAACTGAAAACCCCAGAGGGAACCGAGACCTGTGGTTGCCTGAAGCCTGCAGGAGATCACCGTGATGGATTAAAGGGAAGCTCCACAGCTGCACACAACACCTGCCACCACAGCTCAGTCAGAGCTTTCCCGTCCATGAGGAGGTCTCATCCGTGACTTTTGGCTCCACCTTCCATCTCCAGTGTGTCCAAAGATTACAGAATTCCCACGGTAGGACTCCCCATGCAGATCTGGAAGGATCTCACTGCCACTGTGATGAGTCCTGCAGGTTTAGTGTTGCTGTTCCCCCCAAAAGGAGCATCAAAAACTCTGGCAGGAAAAAAATCAGATCCTGGATCTTTTGCTGGTTTGGGGAATTTGGGTGGAGTAGACCAGGAGGTGGCTCCTCCAGGGCTGCACCTCCAGAAATTTGCCCTGTAGAGCCTTTGTGTTGTAACAACACCCATAATGCTTCCAGACCTGATGCCCATGAGGGTTTGTACCACAATTCTCCTGATCCTTATGTCTTCCGAGTCCTCACGGACTTCAGGAGTATTTTGGGGTGCAGGGGGATTGTCAAAACTCTGAATTTCACCCAGCCTAAAAGCTGCAACAGAGCCAACATTATTGTTTGGTGCCAAGTGCTGAGCAATCCACAGCAGAGAACAGCCTGGTTCTGCAGCGTGTCCATCCCGTCCCTCTTTGGAGTTACCGCAGGGACACCCCGGTCATGTGTGGGGGCTGTTGTGTCCAGGTTGGATATCAAGGAAAAGTTCTTCACAGAAAAGGTTGTCCAGCCCTGGCACAGCTGCCCCGGGCCGTGGTGGAGTCCCCATCCCTGGAGGGGTTTAAAAGCTGTGTGGATGTGGCACCTGGGGACATGGGTCAGTGGTGGCCTTGGCAGTGCTGGGGGAATGGTTGAACTCGATGTTCTTAGAGGCCTTTTTCAACCTAAATAATTCTATGATTCTGTAAAATTGAGTGGATTTATTCACAAACCTCTCTTTGACGGTGACTTTAGAGCCTGATGGTCAAGCCTGGAGGTTGAGCTCTTTTATGAGCACACTGAAGTGGTGCAGTGACAGTGGCAGAAGTGAAACCCATTTTGCTTTGGTCTCTGTCACTCTGGCCTAATTTTTTTTGCCCATGTTTAGCTTTGTTAAAAGCCTTACTCTGCGCCGTTGTCATCTGCTGAGGGTTTGAGGTTCATCTGGAGCAGCAGGATGGGGTTGAGGTGCCACAGGGGTGTGTCGGTGTGTGTCAGGGTGTCCTGATCAGCACTGATAACAGATCTGGCGATGCAGACACTTGGCCCTCAGAAAGGGGCCACCAAAAAGGGTTCTGAGGAAGTGCCAGTGACACCCAAGTGTCAATGACAGGCAGAAAGGAGCCGTTGCTTTTTGAGCTGCTGTGACTCTGATTTGCATCCCAGAGGAGAGAGGCACAATATCCTGGATACAGCGATGTTGTATTTATACCCACAGCTCAGAAATCCATCTGTGGGAGGAATGAAGAATATCCTGTTGCTGTCCAATGCTATAACTTGCTGGAGCTTGATCCTTGGGTTAATTCCTGAACAGTCACTCCATGTCCCTGTCCCTATCCCTGTCCCAACTCCTGCATGCACAGAAATCCCAACCAAAACCACCACTTGACTCCTGCATCGTGTGGATTTGCCTTTAAACCAGATCCTGGTTCCTTCAAGTGGATAAATCTCTGCCTGGGGCTTGGCAGGCTGTGGGCTGAGATCTGGTAGAATGATGGGCAGGAAAACCCAACTGAAACCTCTCCCAGCAGGAACAAGGGTGTTTCCATCACAGTGATTTGCACTGGTGAGCGAAGCAGAGAGTGGCAAGGCAGGTGGGATGTGGGTTAGGGACAGCCCGTGTGTCTCTTGGTCAGACATGGAAATTCTTGAATTTTATATTTGGCAGGCAAAACGCATGATGGGAAATGGGATTTATTTCCCAAAACTTTTAGGGAAGCACAAATCATAGAATCTTGGAATGGTTTGGGTTGGAAGGACCTTGAAGATCATCTCATTCCAACACCCTGCCATGGGCAGGGACACCTTCCGCTATCCCAGGTTGCTCCAAGCCCTGTCCAGCCTGGCCTTGGACACTTCCAGGGATGGATCAGCCACAGCTCCTCTGGGCAACCTGTTCCACTGCATTCATTCTCTCCCAAAATGTACAGGATACAGCCCAGCCTCTTGCAAACTCTTGTATGTCCCACCAGCTCTGTTCATGGAGTGGGTCGGATTAAGATGCCTTCCCAAAAATGAAACCAGCCCTGAGCCACCAGCAGGAGTTGCCCTTGAAGCATTTTGTGAGGTTCTGCCCCAATTCTGCCCCAAGGCCACTCATGTCCCCGGTGTACTGCTCAAAACCTCGTGTCCATTCCCCCTTCCCAGCTGCTCCCAGCAAACCCGGGCTGTGCAGAGGACAACTGGTCGTGCGAGTGGGTTTTTTCCCCCCTTCATAAGTTTGTTTATTCATTAAGGAAGTCAAAAGAGGAAGAGGAATAGAAAGGTTGCAAATGTTTTGCTTAGAAATGAGACCTCAGTGACTGGGCTGCGCGTTGCCCTGTGTAGGATGCGTTGGGCAGCTCCAGTGTCCCCAGTGGGAGTTCGGGAAGACCAAGGTGCCCTCCCAAGGTGTGCTCAGGTAGGGTCACAGCTTGTTTGTGTATCTGCTTGCATCCATAAATCCCAGAGTTCCTATGGAGCCAGGCTGGGAGAGCTGGGGTTGCTCAGCCTGGAGAAGTGAAGGCTCCAGGAGCTTCCATGGCCTGCAGGAGCTCAAAGAGAGCTGGAGAGGGACTTTGGACAAGGGCCTGGGGTGACAGGACAAGGGGGAATGATCTTTATGCTGACAGAGAGTAGGTTTAGACTGGATATTGGGAAAAAAGTACTTTACTCTGAGGGTGGTGAGGCCCTGGCACAGGGTGCCCAGAGAAGCTGTGGCTGCTCCATCCGTGGAAGTGTCTGAGGCCAGGTTAGACAGGGTTTGGAGCAACCTGGGATAGTGGAAGGTGTCCCTGCCTATGGCAAGGGATGGGACAAGATGATTTTAAAGGTCCCTTCCAACCCAAACCATTCCATGATTCTGTATGCCAGTGTTTGACTGTCAAATCTTCACTAATGGAGGCCTCTCATGTACAGTTGTGCATCCACTGGCTTCCCAGAATGTGGCTCTGAAAGCCAGTGGCCATTTCTGCATCCTGGGAATTCTTTTACTCCCGACTCTATCACTTCAATTTCTAAAGGAGGCCTCTTTTCAGACAGCTTTGCCCTGTCCCTTTGCACATTCCAATCAAAGAAACAGCAAGGTCTAAATTTTACAGGCACCAGGAGGTCGTGAGGTGCTCCTGCTCCGGGGTGAGGCATCAGCCCTGCATCCCATCCACGAGAGCAGAGCTAGACCGTAGCTCGGAAAATGCCAGGGAATGGTTTCTCCGTGCACACAGAGAGGGCGAGGAAAGGAAAGCAGAGAGATTTGCCAAGGGAAATGGTCCTGTTACGCACAGAGTGTTTTCTTTGGGTGTTTGTTTCCCACCCCTCGCCCGGGATGCGGAGTTGGGTTCGGGAGGCTGAGCCCGACGGGTTTATCTCGGGGTGTGGCATTGCTGCAGGCTCTTATCAGGTGTGTCCTGGTGAGCGAAACCTTTCAAACAAAAGCCTTTCACGTCCATTTGTGCACAGTTCCTGCGCTTGGCCAGGGGTTGGTGTCTGCACCGGGGTGAGATTGGTCCACGATTAATATGTCTGCAAGAAAACAGATGGGTTTTTTTGGTCTTTAATGCATTCCTTTTGGGGATGGAAATCGTAGAGCGGATTGGTACAGATGAATGAGGTTAGAAACACCGGTGAGGCTGTATGGAAGCACCAGCACCAAAATTAATTCGATTAGAATTGTAGAATATTAGAATTATAGAATCATTTAGGTTGGAAAAAACTTGTAAGATCAGCTCTGGAAGGAGTTGCCATGGTTTAGGAGCGTAGGAAAGCTTTTCCTCCTGAAAACTGCCAGCTTGTTCAGCTGTCAGGAGAGAGCCGGATGCTTTCCTTGCTCTCAGCTGCTCCTTTAGCTCTGACAGGCTGTTTGCTGGGATGAAAGGAGAGACATCAACAGGCAAAACTGCGAGAGCTGCCGGCGTTTGTTGCTGTCACACCTGCGTGGTGGCACTGCCAGCACGGCAAACAGGCAGGTAGAGTAAATAACGCTGGGGTGGTTTTTTTTAACTTCTTTTCTACAAGAAAGGAGATAACGACTGGATGCTGTCCCATTTTCAGCCTAGGAATTGTTTGCCAGACTTGAATTACAGGAATTGCCTCTGTAGTGAGGCAGAGCAGCTCCATTAACTGGGAGCTGGCAGGGGCTGGGGGAGGCTTCGCACGCCGGGGCCCCGCGTTGTGCTCCTGTCAGGAACGATTAAAGGAGCTGTTTGTGATGGAAACAAAACCAAATTGGGCTGATGCTTTAAGCGGAAATAAAACAGGGAAGAATAACTTTATTGAGCTTGTTTATTAAATCTTGCTGTGTTCCCTTCTGAGCAGCAGAAACTGTTGGAGCTGCTGGTGCAGCCAGCTCGTGTTTTGTCTTTCCCTTTTTTGAACTGATTTGGTGTGGATAGGCTTTGGACAAAACCTTTTCATATCCCTTTGGCTTAGTTGCAATCCTAAACTGATCTGCTGGTGACAGACTTAAATTAATTATCACCAAAGAGTGCAGAGAAGAGGTTTTAAAGCTGTTGTTTTGATAAGATGATGGGTGTTCAGAGAGGCTTGGGAATTACTGGGTGCTAAGATGCTGATGTTGGCCCGTGCCAGTATCCATATTCCATCGCAGGGAGGGAGAGATGAGTTTGCTTTCACTGCTAAACCACTTAGAGAAGGTTCTGCTTAAAGATGGGGGGGAAAAGCCACCACCCAGGCCCTCGTGCTCAAGGGGAGCAGCAGAAGAGCAGAAGGAAGCTGGCTGCAGATTTTTTCCCTTTGTGTTTCACTAATTCCTTTGGCCCTGCAGCTGGAGCAGCTCAATTCTGCTCCCTTCTCTTGATGGTTATGGAGCATCCCCCAGTTCCCACATGTCCCTGCCCTTTTAGTGTTTCATCCTTTCACCTTTATTGAAGACCATCCAGTTCTACCCCCTGCCATGGGCAGGGACACCTTCCACTATCCCAGGCTGCTCCAAGCCCTGTCCAACCTGGCCTTGGACACTTCCAGGGATCCAGGGGCAGCCACAGCTTCTCTGGGCAACTTGTTCCAGGTTGCCCCAGGGCTGGTTTGGTGTTTCACACCCTTATTCTCTGAGCATTGATGATTTTTTTTGGTGCTGTACAGAGCTTATTGTGTTTGCTCTCACCTGTGGCGCAGTGAGTGTTACCAGATGGTTTACTCAAAGTTGATTTTTTTTAACACTCCTAGTAGTAGTAGTTTAGTGCTTGCTGCTCTCCTGCTGTATGTTTTTTAGCCAGGCAAAGTGCCAGCACGTCTGTCGGAGGAAAAACTCCCGTCTGGATCCTGGAGAATAAACCCAGCTCGAATTCCCTCTGAAGGGGCAGAACTCAAGTCCCACAGGGAGGATTTTTCATCATTAACGGTCCCATTCGGTAAATCAGTGACCAGTTTTGGAAGGACAACTGGATGACTTTGGGAGCATCCCCTGGTACCTATAAGGAGGAGGGAGATGTGGTGCAACACCAGCCCCTGGAGCTGGAGCTGAGCATCACCAGCAGCAGCACAGCCATTCTCTGCACAGGGACACCGACCACAGCCCTGCAGGTGTTGGGGGTCAGGCTGCAAGATACCTGTGGGATAGCTGAAAAAATCTGTGTTTTGGTAAAAGCCCCTGAAGGTCTTAATAAAAATCCCTTGATAATTACCTACTCCAGGTAGACCTACCTGTGTATGGTGATTTAATGGTTTAACCAAGTCTCTGCTGTGTTTCTTGGGGTGTCTTGTGCAGGGCCAGGAGTTGGACTCAATGATCCTTTTGGGCCCCCCCCAACTCTGGATATTCTACAATTCCAAAAAGAGAAGCTGTCACTTTGCAATTTATTTGTTCCTCCCTTATCCTTGCTCATTCAGTTAGAAAGATTTAGGGTTGTTTTTTTTCTTTTAGGACAGGGATCATCAGGATACTCTTACAATACCTCCCTGATCCCAGCAACCATTCCTATCTCTGTTGCAATTCAGGTGGGATTGGAAGAGGTACAGTGCAGTGGTTTTTGTGAGGATGACTTGTTTCTTCATGTAAATTTGATAAAGCAAAGTTCAGGGGATTTGAGTCTCCTGCTCTTTCTTTGGTTTACACACACCTCAGGGGATTGTTTTTCTAGCAGCCTCTCTCTGCAGCCACCTATGACTTGATGTGTTTCGTGCATCAGGGAGAGCTTAGGATGTAATATTTCGGAACCAGAGAATAGAAACCAGCATTCCAGAGGAAGCAGATCACACCAGCTCTCCTCACCCCTTCTCCTCAGTTATTTAGGCTTGTTTTGGGTCGCTCTGGGGCCGTGCCTGCCCCAGTGGGATCCTGGGGGAGCTCCAGCCTTTTCAGAGGCAGCAGCTCCCTCACAGCACTGTCCCAGAGGACTGTGGCAGATTGCAAACACTCTCAGCACAATCATACCATCCCAATTAGCATAATGATGCTGCCTAATTTATGCACAAATTGCCCTAATTTATGTGTGTCGATACATATGATTAAAGCAAGCACAGGTAGGACAGGGTTTGGTCTCACCCAGCCAATGAAGCACAAAGCTGCATCCACCCCAAAATGTGTGAAAGGTCCAAAATTCCTTCCTCCTATTACTAAAATGTGGAGGTTTGTGTTGTTTTGCTCTGGCAGCGTCAATGGGGTGCTGGGCAGGGCTAAACTCGTGGCAGGAGGTAAGAGAATGAAGGATTCCTGGGCTGAGATTTGCATGGATTAAAGGCAGCTTTAATTTGCCTTGATACACTTGGGTTTCAGGTGGATTAACAGGCGGGGGGATTTGGGGCTGTCTAGCCAACTAATACCTGCCTTCCTTTTATTTTAATTATTTTAATAAGGGATGGAGGACTCCTGGAACTGTGGGCCACCTTTGCCAACCCCTGATCTTGAGCATTTTTGTGTGTAACGTTTTATACCATTAATATTCCCGATTAACAAAACTGCTGTCGTCATCTGAATTCCCAGAGCACTTTCTCAGTAGGGTTCTTCCAAGAAAACCCTCTCAGATTATAACCTTGTATTCCTCATTTTAAGAAAAGAAATAGGTAAAATTGTTCTATAGAATCATAAACTGCTTTGGGTCAGAAGGGACCTTAAAGGTCGTCTCGTTCCAGCTTAATTTGTCATGGTCTCCATCACATCACTCCCATCCTAAATCCAAAACACTGTACTGGGAAGAAAATGAACTCTATCCCAAAAATTAACTCTGACTCAAAACCAAGACAACCTGGTCATGGCACCAAGCCTGTCTGAGTTTGAGAAGTGTTTGGGCAGCGTTCTCAGGCACAGGGTGGGATTCTTGGGGTGTTCTGCACAGGGCTGGGAGTTGGATTCAGTGATCCTGATGGGTCCCTTTCAGTTCAGGGTATTCCATGATTCTAACCACTGTGGGAGACACTTGACACTGAGTGCAATGATTCAGAACTGAATCTCTTTCTAAAGCAACTTTGTGTAACAGCATTGACAGAAATACCTAAGTCAGGTCAGTGTTGGGTTTCCCAATGCTGCCAGGCTTGGAAAACTGAATTTTGGTGGTAGAGAATGGAAGTTCCTTCCTATATCCAGCGTGTCTCCCTTACCATTGGTGTGCTGTAACAGCAGGTTAAATTGCTTTCATCCAGATATATACAAATAAGGTATACAAATAATAATTACAAATTATTAGGGTATTCCCAAGGTCAGGGGGTTGGAGGGATGGCTTTCCACACTCAGCTGACTGCACCAGATCCTCCGGAAACGGCGTTTTGGGAGGATTATCTGGCGAGAGGATTACACTGCTGGCATGTCAGGGCACAGTGGGGTCGGGACAAGGCAGAGGAGTGGAAAGGATTGTGTGGGGCTGCAGGAGCCAAATGTGGGACACGCTGCCTCCTCTCAGCTCCGTGCCACACGTGCTCCTCGGCAGTCGCGCTTCCTCTCCATACAGAAGCTAATTTCTGATGCCAGTGAGTAATTTCTGAGGACAGATGTGCATGTAAGACACTCCTGTGAGTGTGTACAACATGAGATGTTTCTACTGTGACGTACTCGAGCGCCCGCCTGCGCCGCGCTCCGTACCTGTCACAAGGAATGAGGGCCGTGAGTCTCTGCAAGTCACGCATCCCCAATTCCCCTCTTCTCCTTCCACTGATCCGTTTTTGCAGCCATCTGAAGGCACAGCCGGCTCTCCACCCCATTCTCACACGTGCCACTGACATTTATAAGCTCTCTCGTGCTCATTCTGCCTTTGCAGTTGCTGGTTTTTGTTATCTCCCAGTGTACACTCGTCCTTCAGGGGATGTTGTCCTTGTCTTGAGCGTGCACTGCATGAGTCTCGCTCCGAGCTTTGGAAAAACTCAGCTTCATTGCTGATTCCCTTTGAACTCTCAGATGGTGGGGGTAGCAGCAGGGGAGCTGGAGAAGAGGAGTCTATGGGGAGACCTTCCAGTGCCTAGAGAGGCTAAAACAGAGCTGGAGAGGGACTTTGGACAAGTGCATGGAGTGATAGGATGGGGGGAATGACCTTGAGCTGTAGGAGAGTAGATTTAGATGGGATATTAGGAAGAAATTTGTGGCTGTGAGGGTGGTGAGGCCCTGGCACAGGGTGCCCAGAGAGACTGTGGACTTCCCATCCTTGGAAGTGTCAGGCTGGACAGGGCTTGGAGCAGCCTGGCCTGGTGGAAGGTGTCCATGCCCATGGCAGTGACACTGGACTTGATCATCTCCAGAGATCCCTTCCAACCCAAACCATTCCGTGATTCTGTGGTTCTCTTTCTTAGCACCATTGGAGGCTGTGTTTGGAATCTGTCAGCCTTGTGAATGAAGGAATAAATTGACCATGAAAATATTGACAAGCACATTTGCTTGTGCCAACTTCCTGACTCTTTCCCATAAAATTTACCTCTTTGTTTAAATGCACGGCGCTGACCAAAGGATGGAAGGGCTTCACCCCCACTGCACAGGGAAGAGAGGACAGGCTGAAGGCTGGACTGAATTCCTGCAGCCCTCAGACCCCTCTGCCCCAGGACAGCAGCATTCCTGGGAGGTGTTGGGAAACGCTGGATCATAAGGAAGAAAATGCAAGTGGTATGGGAGAATACCAGCAAGTCTGGCACATCTGGGGTCACTCATTCAGAGCCAGAGACAAGAGAAAGCAGATGCCTCAGCTGCTCTCCAGCTCCCTTAAAAAAAAAATATCAGGAAAACAACCCAGCTCTCCTCCTCCCTGGCGGATCCAATGTCTTTAATCTGCTCTGTCTCACAGCTTCTCTTACAATGGAAGTTGCTGGTGGTCTGCTTGGGTTTAGCAGCAATTCTGGCAGCCTTCAGAGCAGACGTGATCTCCAGGTCTCGTTGCTTTGAAGCTCCCGGTTCTATCACACTCCACTAAATCAGATTTTTTCTTCTCTGTAGAGGTAGAAAATCAGCCCCGCGCGCCCATCTGATTGCAGTGCCGAGACTTGTCTAATTGAACAAGTGCTCGAGTCAACACTTGAGCAGGATGAAAAACAATGAGCAGATCACCCAGGGATTATGTCTGAGCTCCACAGCTCCTGGCACCGACGGAGCAGATGGCTGGGTCGCATCCTGCCCAAGGCTGGGCAGCAAAGATGTCGATAGGGAAAAAAAATATTAATTTGGTTCAAATGTGTTCAACTCGAAATCTAGAAGTGCCTCAGGTCTCTAATTCTGTGCTTCACAGCAGCAGCCCAGAAGATGGGATTAGTTGGGGGTTGGCTCTGCAGACTCCTGCAAGGAGCCCCACTGCTGCCCCAGAGCTGCTGTGGGTAAAAAATAATTTGGGAAAGGGAACTGAGATGCAGGGAGTGGAGACAACTTGGCTAGTCATGGAAAGCTGAGGAACAACCAGGAAGAGCCTGGACATGGAGAGTGAACCGTGAGCCCCTGTGGTGTGGCTGTGCTGATGGAGCCAGGAACCCAAACCCCAGAGCTGCTGGGGAGGGAGGTGGTTTGTGCAAAAGTGTGAGAACATCAGAAACATCCCTGCAGATCTCCAGCCTGTTCCTTATAGCATCACACTTGATCCTACAGCCACAGTCTGTATCCAGAGAGGTTTGGGCTTGGGGAAGGCGCTGGTGGCTATCCCACAGGTACGTGGCCACCAGAAATCCTGATGTCCCCCATGTGGTTTTCTGTCCCCTTCCCTTGGGGTGGGAATAAATGAACACACACAGAACTGCTTTTCCCAGTGCCCAAATTTCTGTCTGGGGAAACACACCCTCAGAGGAGCCCAAAGTGATTGTGGTACCCTCACTACAATAGAAAGTATCTCTTTCCTCTCACTCTGGGGCCTCCTAAACTGTATTTACTTTTACCTTAACAGCAGTACATGTATCAGGCCAAGCTGGGAATATCAAGAGTCTCTTCATCTGTTAACTGCTGCTGTTGCTGCCCTGTAATTCCCTCCTGCCACCTCTTCTCAAAGGCACTTTTAACCCTGGAAACTCCCACAATTTTGCTTTCTGTATTTAAAAGTTATTATCATTTTTTTGAGTGCGCCTGTAGCTTGAGCAATAATGAAAAACGGCATTTTTTGCATCTGGTAAAATGAAGTGGAATTGCCTTGCTGGCAGCAGTAAAAATGCTGTTTCCCTCAGATGTTGCTGGATTTGAACTCTTTGGTTCTAAAAGCTTTGTTTGTTTGTTTGTTTTCAGGGGGCAGCACTGGAAGAACCTTTATGGGCTCCTAATGACGTGCAGGTGGACGATTGACTGATGATAATTAAGGTAGGAAGAGGTGCTGTTAATTTTGGCGTCTTCTCACTTGTCCTGTCCCTGAAATAAAATGGTGCTGGCCGGTGGCCCGACGGTCATCGCTCTATTTCGGGGTTCAGTCCACAACTCTGGCATTATGGCCAAGCAGTAAGTTGTATTAAAGTGTCCCTTTAAACACAGAGGGAAGGGAAATCTTATTTAAGAACTACCTGGGAACGTAACTAAGTGGAAAAAATCTGACTTCCTCCCCCAAAGGATAATAAGGTCTCTGTTGGTGCGGAGTTGGAAGGGACATGACTCCTATTTGAGAGCACTCAGCACAGGGATTTTTTTGTTCTGCTGAAAGCCAGTGGTTGGGTTGGAATTCAGGTTCTAACTTGCCATCTCAAAAAAAAAAGGAAAAAAAAAAAGAAAAAAGCTCAAACTAAAAATATATTTTATTCGTTTATTTTCATCATCTTGAGCTTCTGTGGAAAGCTGGTCTATCTCCAAATGTGGCAAGAGAGTGCTCAATTCTTGATTGATGAAACAGAGGAAAATCCCTGATTTAAAAGCAGTAAACTATTGTACAAACTTGGAGAAGAACATACAAATGTGAGCAGAGTTAAATGGATTTATAAGTAGTTTTTATGCTGCTTTTAATATCTGAATTCTTGCCTTGCTGGGTCATTTCTGCCGTGGTTGTTGTGCTCAGAGGCATCATCAGGAGGGTGAGATGGTCACTGCTGGTCTCTGCCTCCTGTCCCAGTAGCAAAGAGCGTCTTCACCCCTTTAGGAGTCACCACAGAGACTCCCAAATCTGCTGTAACAGAGGCTTTGCCTTCCCTCACAGTTGGGGTTTTCACTTCTGATTCATGGGTGCAGTTAATGGCTGGTTGGTTTTCGGTGTCGGCAGAGAGAGTTGTTGGAAGGAGAGGGGGGAAATTCAAGCTGCAACAAGAGCGAATTCTTTGAACGCGGCTTTACCGTTCTCCAGCCTATTCGTACTTTTTGTTTGGCTTGCGATAAGATGCACTGCTGTGGAATTTGCTTGGAGCAGGGATTTGCATGAATTATTGTTTCTTGCAACGTGCACATCTGGGCAAGCCCTCTCCCCGTGCTCCGCGGTACCCGAGCACCCCTTCGGAGAAGGATTTGTGTGCCGGGGTGCAGCGGTCAGCAAAAGCCAAGTGCTTGGGGGAAGGAAGGCTGCAGTGATAAAAAACAAAGCTGCTGAAATAAGGGGGAAACTCTTTCAGGCCTGTGCAACAGCTTTGGGATTTGTGTGTTTGTTCTGTGCGCTGGTTTCTCATCCCGGTGCGATTCTGTAAAAGCAGCATCCTCCTGTTAGGGAAAACTCGGGGCAGTCGTGCTTGGCCTCTTGCAGAGCTCACTTTTATATTTAGGAAGCATAAAGCCACCAGTCACAGCTGCTGGTTGATACAGCATGGCCCAAAATTATGTACAAGATGGGAGTAATCATTGGGGATGGTCTCTTGATTCTGCACTTGGAGCTTTTCATTTGAAGGGTTTCCCCCTTCTCCTAGAGCGATCTTTCTGTAAATCACTAATTAGGCAAATGAGCTGCAGTGACATCAGTCTGTCTCCAAAAAGAGCTGGTGTTTTGGAGAAACCTTCAAGCTGCAGACTCAAATTATCCAATATTTAAAATCGTGGTGTCTCATAGGAATAGGAAGAGCGAGGAGAGAGTGACTTGAGTTTTGGGTGACTTCAGGTTTCATGTACGAAATCAAGGTTTTTATTTCATTCTAAATTCTACATTGGTGCTGAATCCAATGTTCTCACTAAATTTGACTAAACCTGATGGCATTAAAAGATTTGCTTGTAATTCTCTTATTTCCTTTTCATAGAGAGTAGAAAAGGTTGAGGCAAACGTGTTGGGATGTTCATCTAAAATACTTTGTGTAACGTATTTATTTTCTGAAAAATTGGCTTTGATGGGGAAAACTGGGAGAATTTATGCCCCCCAGAGCATCAGGGGCAGGTGTGGGTGATGGGACAGGTGGAGCGTCAGTGGTCCCACCTTTTGTGAGGTCCTGGGTTGGGAAGAGCACCGGTGTGTGTTAAAAGCAATCAGAGCAAGGTGCTCAATGTATGGGGACGTGGCATCGTGGGGAGCTGTATTTGAGTGTGCAGAACCCCACCAGAGCTGTTTAAAAGGGCAGAAACCATCCAGGTGTGGAGGGCACAGTCCTGCTGACACCGCTGCGGTGCCAAGTGCCGTGGTTTTGAGAGGGGGAGCGCTAAAACCACAGATCTCGTTTCAACAAAGCCCATCCAAAACCATCCACAGCCTCTGCACCATCCATATCTTCCTCCAGCTGTGCTGCCAGCAGCTTTTGGGAGGTGGGAGCCACCCTGATGTGCCCTGTGGATTTGCAGAAGAGCTCGACACGTGTGGTTTCCTGCACTGGTTCCAGCAGCGCCCGTCACCGAGCTGTTGTTTTCGGCGCTGCCCACAATAACTGAAACGTCTTTCCTGCAAGATAAGTCACTCATTGTGGTTGGCTCCTTCCTCCGGTGTTTGTTCTCGCAGCAACTTGAAACTTCATCTATCACCGGGGTGCTGCAGCTGCTGCTCCCCTCCAGGGGTACCCTCAAGCCTCTCCCTCAAGGAGTGCTCCTCAAAAAAGTGCCACAGCTTCATCTTCTCCCTGAGCATGTGCAGTTGTGACCAAGCTTTGTGAAATGAGACAGGAGGTGGTGGGTCAGGACTCATCCCAGCCCTGCACTGCTTCATCCTGGTGGATTTTGCTTTGATTGGCCATGGCACAAAGTTGTTTTTCCCCCACGTGGTTTTGCGTGTTTCGGTCAAAGCCACCACCAACTGCAGCGCTTCAGAACTCTTTAAAGGTTTCTCTGACGTTTTGAGACTTGCTGATGTGCAGGCTGATCCTTGGAGTACAATTTGGAAACACAGAGTTTGCCCAGAGACCAGAAATCAGAAGTGAGTGGCGCTCCTAAATCCCGTCCACACTTCTCCCCACCTCTTTCCTGTGAAGCTTCAAACTTCTGCATGGAATTTGATGCTGAGGTGAGCTGACCTGGCCTGCTGCATCCTAAAAAATACCCTGGGATTTGTAGGGACTGCTGCACAGAGTGCAAACCATCATTCCCAGGACACACCTCCAGCGCTGGGCGGTTGGAGCTGAGCATGGAATGGGGACAAGAAGGAGAAAACTCCTTGCAGAAACCACACCAGGCAGCGTGTCAGGACCTGCAGCCCCTACCTGGAGCTGCTGGGTATAAATAAACACATCCACCCTCCGTCTTGTTTCTGACAACTGCCTCCCTGAGGAGTAATTTTTTTTTTTTTTTTCCCAGTAGCTTGTTCTGCAAGCAGGTTTCCTCTTGCAGGTGATTAGGAAAACCTCATTTTTATGTTAATTAGGCATAACTATCAGTGCACAGACATCAACTGCTCTCACATCCTTCTGAGACGCTCGATTTTTATTGAAATTCAGTCCTGAAAAACCGACAGCAGCAACTGATGTACCTGTTGCCTGAACAGATGGGAAACTGCCTCAAAAATACGTTGCCAGGGCGTAGCAACCACAGGTTCAGCTGTCAGGAGGGTTGCAGCTGCAGTCAGTTTAGGTTTTCAGTGGTGTTTGCTTGCTAAGTTTAAGGGCTTCCTCAACAACTTGTCTCCACAGAGATCAAGCCGTGCTAATTTAGTTAATTGCAGCTAAGCACAGCTACTGCTGACACTGGTGGACCTGCACCTATAGGAACAATTCTTTTTCATGGTGATGTCTCGAAACACATCTCTGCTTTGATTGTATTTGGTCCTGTGAGAGGGTTGAGTTGATACACATCTTCAGTGAAACAGATCCTTCATTTTGGGCAGGCTGGCTGCCCCATCCCTAGAAGTGCTCAAAGTTGGATGGGGTTTGGAGCAACCTGGTTTAGTGGAAAGTGTCCCTGCCCATGGCAGCAGCATGGAACTAAACTGTCTTTAAGATCCCTTCCAAGAGAAAAGGAAAGGGAATTCAATCAGATGTGCTTTGGGTTTGTTGGTAAAGCACAAGTGCAGCTGCTTTGGTGACATTTTTTTCACACAGAGGACACTGGAGGTGGAGGGGCCAGAGGAGAACATCTGGTCCCAGCTGATACAAACCCAAAGCCATGAAATTCTGGAATTGCACCCAACAGTGGTACAAATGGAATTGCACTGCATGTGCTGTAAACCACATGGAGGTTTCAGGAACACTTTTGCCCAGCCAGACACAGGTCAGCAATGGGATTAGCCAGGTCAGTGGTTGCTAACACCATTAACTTCTCCTATCTCCTTTTCCAGAACTCAGTTCTCGTGATGTTATTGAAGGATTTTGTAATCCAAATCCTTGGGGTTCCTTGCTGAAAGCTAAAACAAATATATCCATCTTATCAGGTCTTTCCAAGAGCAAAGCGTGGAAATCCCCTGTCAGGCTGGCACCGTCACCGGTGTTTTCCTCTCTCTCCACCAGCGACTTTTCCTTTAATATTGCTGTACAAATCTTCCCTGGATTATGCAATGATTAAGAAGAAGGAATGAAAAATTACACAGGAATTTGGCAAGGGACACGTGGGCCTCTCGCAGCTCCAGTTGGTGGTTGGGTGGATTTGTGATGCATTAAACACATGGAAGATCTGCTCGTGGTGCAGAACCGCCGGTGCTTGGTCAGGGACCTGTTCCCTTTTCACACAGAGCCATTCTGAGGGCAAGCAGATATTTGGGTTGGGGATTTTTGTATGTGGATGTACACGGGGAGATAAGGCAGCCTGGAAAACTTGATTATTCTCTGTATTTCCGAGGGCTGTGATCCTTTACCTGAGGTGGCCTAAGGTGGGTGCATTTTATGGGAAGTGATACCTGGCAGCAGGTAAACGGCTGCAGGTGGGGAGAAGCCAGACAAGCTTTTGATGCGTAAATCCTCCAGTTCTGACACAAAATGTGATATTTGTCTTACAAACTCCACCAGTTGCCCTGAGCTTCATCGAAATCTAACAGCACTTGGGGTGAGAGAGGGCACAGTTGGCACCTGTGGAGCCGAGGCATGAACTCGCTGGGGAAGGAGGTAAATTATTGCTTGGGGAACGTGGAAGGGTGATCTGAGGACCAAGGGGGAGGACAGCTTTAGAGAGAAAGTAGATTTTGGTGGACCATTGCTGAGATAATTTAATTCCCAGACTTGATTTTTAATGCATTTTATAGATACCTATCAATATGCAAGACATTTTCCCTTTCTCTCCTGTCCTCTCTTACCCAGGTGCTTCTGCCCAGCATATAAGTCGTAGTGCAAGAAGTGGGGGGTGTACCAGGTGAAATGTACAATATTTGGGGAAAGAAATACTGTAATCCATAGTTTTGCTGCTGCAGAGAGAATTTGTGGGATGGGGGCTGCGTCTGAGCTGCTTGGCCGGGTTCTGCTTCCATTTGATGTGGTTCGTGTGCCTTGGTGAGCAATTCTCTCTTTGGAGAGCTGGAGGGAGGGGAGAAGCTCTTTAAAGTGAAACACTTCAAATATTGGTGGAGTTTATACTACAGTAAAGCTGTGTTTTACCTCTTCATGGCTCTTTTTCTGCCGTGGAAGGTGCCCAGCTTGGCTGCACCTCACTCAGCAGATGTTCTTGGCAACCTCAGGTCTTACCTTGGGCTGAGCTTTGAGGAAGCACAAGGTCAGACTGCTGTGGTTCTGGAGGAAGTTTGTAGGTTCAAAATTCAACTAGACCTGGTCTTTAATAATTTAAAAAAAAAAAAATTAGGGGGAAAACAAGGAAAAATAATTAGTAATAAATAATTAAAATTAATAATTAAATAATTAATAATTTTTTAAAAAACTAAAAAGCAAACAAAAAAATTAGGAAAAAAAAAAGGGAACAAAAAATATTAGCATGGACATCTTCCAGTGTTGTACAAGGGGGTGGAGAAGTCGTAGAATCATAGAATCACCTAACCATAAAATGGTTTGAGTTGATAAAAACCTTAAAGACCATCTAATCCACCCCCCTGCCATGGGCAGGGACACCTTCCATTAGACCAGCTTGCTAAATCAACAAGATCATGTGAACAAGACCCTGATTTTGCAAAAAACTTTGAGACAAATTAGCTTTGGGGATGAAATGTTGCTGTTTCTCCCCCAAAAATGAGTGGATGTTATGGCATCTAAACTGACATCTGAGCTTCTGAGGTACAGGTGGGGCTGAGCAGGAGGGGCTCTGCAGCTGCAGCCCATTTAGGTTTAGTTATTTAAGGTTCCTCCTTGCAGAGAAAACTTGTGGGGAGGTGAGAGCTCTGTGAGAGGGGGAAATGGCCTAAGGGATTAAGCAGCTGAAAGGTGGTGGAGTAGAGTGGGAGCTGGGTTGGGTTTTTTAGCAGAGCTGGTGGAGATTCACTGTGTGTTGGTGTTTTAATCCATGCAAGAAGACTCAGTTATGTGGGGGGAAGTGATGGGAGTTCAGCAGGTGCCTGCTGGGATGTTTGGGATGTTCAGTGTCTCCTTGCCTTCATCCCAAAGGTGAATTCAAAATTCACAATTCTTGGTCACAGTTCTTAGCGGTGACCAAGAACAGTGTGAAAAGTCTGGAGGGAAAGAGTTAAACCTGAGCAAAGATCAGATTGTTTGGAAGGGCTGGAGCTCTGCCCTTCAATGCTTCCCCAAACTGGAATGCTCAAGGAATGGCTGAAACACCTCAGGATCCCTGTGGAGGGTGGCGTTGGCTGGATTTTTATCTTCCCAGTCTGTCCTGGAGCAAAAACACAGCAGAGAGGATGAGGATTCTGCTTGCACACTGCTAGAGCAGGTGTCCCCTAAAGACACCAGTTTCCAGTGTCAAAAAACCAACCTGAAACTGCAGCTGCAGTGGGATCAGTGCCTCCTGCTGCCCCTGGCCGTGCCACTGCCAGGTCACCGCATCTCCAAAAGCTGCTGGGAAGGAAAGCAGAGCCCCCGTCCTGCAGCACCCTGTGGGTGCTGGGGGGCAAGAAGGCTTCAACATCCACATCGTGGTGCTGCTCCACCTCCTTCCAGAGCTGCCAGAGGCTCCGTTTGGCTGTCCTGAAGCTCAGGCGTACGTTGGGCAGGATGGAGATTTGTTTCCTCAAATGACAAGTCACAGGAAATGAGTTTTCTCCTCCTCAGCTGCTGCTGTGGTCTACCCAGCCTGGGTGCCATCAGCAGCATTGAAACCACCCTCAGATATTTCACCAGGGATGCTAACAGGTGTCCACAGCCTGAAAACAGACTGGGAAGCCCAGTATGGCCCTGGTTTTGAGCCAGTTGATCAATGGAAAGTCAGCTTTGCAAGAGGATGCTTCCCAGCTACTGTTTTGCTTCACAGGTGAATCTGTTAAAAGTCCTCTTCCCAAGCAGCCAGAGGCTTGATCAAAACCTATTTAATATCTATTTCTTCTTTTTTATGGGCTTTGAATAGGGCCTGAAATGTTCCATTTGGGAAGATGTTTTAGTGAGATGTTGGCTGGCAACCCAGCTCTGCGTTATCTGCTTTAAAACATCTACTCCCCGCTTCAATTTTATTTGCCCTTAAATAAAAAAAAGATAATATCTGCTAGACACCAGTTTGTTCATCCCTCGGGCAGGTGTTCAGATTTCATTGTTTTTCAAGTGGCTGTTTCTGGGCTTTTGGAAGGGCTGTCAGCTTGGTGAAGTCCGTGATTGACCTGTAAGGGGTGTTTAATTGGAAATGCTGGTTAAGAGATGGGATGCAGACGATGAGCAGGATGCCACACACTGTGCTCTGGGCATCCCTGCTCTGTAATCTCAGCCCTGGGGTTTGAGCCTTAGCAGGGGAAGAAATTCTTCCTCAGTGCTTCATGTCTTGCTTGTAATGAAATGGCTTTATTTTCTTATGCAGCAGTCGTAATTTTAATAAATTTTCCCTGTCACAAAAGGAAAGAAATCTCGTGAACTGATTCGCTGCTTCTCTTCACCGTGAGGCAGATTTTTCCTTTTCAAAGGAAAATACCTTTTAAAACATTTGCTCTGCCTTTCAGCTTGAGTGATTTCATCCATACTCTGATTTTTATTAACAAAGGCTCACAGCAAGATGACTTTCAGCCCTTTCAGTTGTTGATTTATCCCAGTCTTTATTCTTGGGAGCAAAAATATGGAAAAATTCTCTGTTACACAATTCTTAACATACATTTTCAGAGTTTCATACCACAGGGTGTTGTGGGTTTTTTTTTCCCAGTGATGCTTTACCATCTGAATTTGGTACAATTCGCTGCTTTTGAAGCATTTGGTGACTTTTGCTTTGTGCTTGATCCAGTTTTGATGTAAATTGTCCAACTTCTGTTTCGGGGGAGGAGCAAAGTTACTTTTTTTCTCACCAGCCTACATGGCATTTAATCCATCTGGAGCACGTGGCTGCTGTAATACAGAAACCACACTCTCTTTTTTTTTTTTTCCCCACAAATTCTTCCCTGTGTGACTTCAGTAGTTAAAGCTGGTTCAATCTCCTGCCCCAGGACTGTGGTGCTGGAAGCTGAAATCTGTTTGTGTTTAAAGATGCTGCTTCTATTTTGGTAGGAAAATGCATCATCGAGAAGTCTTTCTTCCCACTAGCTGCACACTCAGCCTGGAATACAATTTCCAGGGGCACATCCTGATGAAATAACCCACTGGGACACAAAAAACCCCACTCCTGATAGTGGGATCAAGCTGGATGCTTCCCAAAAGGAATAAGTCAAAGTCTTGTTTAGCAGAGGTTGGGCACAATCGAGGTTAGTGACTGATGAAATGGTGTTAGGAGAAAGTTGTTGGCTAAACAAAGTCTGATGTGTTACAGGATAGGAATTTTTATATTGGATGCAGTGTCTCATCAGCAGAAAATAGCAGGGATGTGGGATATGGCAGCACTGAAAGTTTTGGGGGTATTGGTGGATGAGAGGCTGGACCTGCCCTGGCCATTCCCTGGGCAGATCTCCCAGCGTGGGCAGCAAGGGAGGGGGGATTCAGTGCCGGAAGGAGCTCCAGGAGAGCTGGAGAGGGGCTTGGGACAAGGGATGGAGTGACAGGACAAGGGGAAATGGCTTCCCACTGCCAGAGAGCAGGGTTAAATGGGATATTGGGAAGGAATTCTTCTTTGTGAGGGTGGGCAGGCCCTGGCACAGGGTGCCCAGAGCAGCTGTGGCTGCCCCTGGATCCCTGGAAGTGTCCAAGGCCAGGCTGGATGGGGCTTGGAGCAACCTGGGATAGTGGAAGGTGTCCCTGCCCATGGCAGGGGTGGGACTGGATGGGCTTTAAGATCCCTTCCAACCCAAACTGTTCTGTGATTCTGATTCTAGGATGATATTTTCACTTAATTCAGATGGGCCGGGATGCAGTGAGGGTCATTAGCAGGGGCAGGGTGGTTAATTAACCCACGGGACATGTGAGGATGTCCAGGGGCTGTCTGGGCACAGCCATTCCACCTGGGAACACGGGGTGCACACAGGAGCAGGAGGAGATGTGCTCTTGAGCCAAACTTCGGAAGTTAACAATGTGGTGAAGAATGAAGGAATTTCTCCACTAAAAATTGATGCAGCTGCATAGAGGATGTGTGCAGGGACTGAAGAAACCCCCCTACAGGTCCCTTTCCATCATTGTCACTGCCTTCCTCACGTGGATCGAGATAAATCCAGCGGGAAGGACACAACACTGGAGAAGGGGTTGGGTGTCCCTTTCTGAGAGCCACCAGCTGATGATGCCGATGATCCTGCTCCTCTTATCTCACATCATACACCCTGTCCTTACCAGTATTCCTAGAGGGATTTACAGAGCCTCTGAAGCAACTGAAGTGCTCACAAGTATTTGGATACCCCAGTATTTATCTGCAGTTAAGGTCTTGGAAAAACATTGTGAAACTCGAGCCGTCGTGCGAGTCCTGCTTCCCTTTGTGTCAAACTGGCAAATGCTGGCTTTGATCCTCTCTTATCCCCATGGATTTGAGCCATCTCCTTTTTTCTCTGCCCAGAGGACCCACAAAAGCATCTGGGACTGTGCACAGGGCCCCAAACAAGCAGCAGCCAGGCTCATCTCTCCAATTTTCAGGCTCGCCAGCGCCTTTTGTGAGATGGTACCAGCTTTGGTACTTCAAAGAAAGGTGTCAGAAATGCAAAAATGAGCAATTAAAGATTAATCTGCTTGTGGGGATGGGTATCTGCCTCCCCCTCCTGATTGCACTGTAAATTAGTGGTTGACTTGAGCCCTGTAGTGGAGCTATTTATACCTTGAAGGTTTGAATTATAGCTGGATAGATTATATCATCCCTTTGTTTAATCCTTTTTCCTTTCTTCTGTCGAGCTTTTGACCTCAGTGATTTTCAAAGCAGTCAGATTCGCTTCCTACGGTTTTCTTGTGCTGGTATTTGTATCCAGGAAAGGGGAGGAGAATTTAGATGGCTTTTTCTGTACCATTTTATTTTCTCTTGCTCTCCCTTACTCATTTCCTCATTCAACAGCCCAGTCCTTTTTTTTTTTTTTTTGTCTTTTTAACCTTTTCAGGCGTTTTCATTTCACGACTGTCATTGCCTTGCTAAGGCTTTTTATTTTCTAGGGCTTCAAAACAGCAGAGGTAAGGGGCAGCCTGGGTGAATATTCCACTTTATAGGCTTGAACTCTTCCCAAAAAGCTTTGGAATGAAGACCTCCTGCCATGCACCTGCCTTCTGCTCAGACCTACAGCTCTCCTTCATTCCCCCCCACCCAAGGACCGAGCACTGTGAGGGAGGGTGTTGTTGCTCTTGGATTTATTGGCTGTGATTTTGCAAATAAATGCTTTATAATCACTTCCTTGCTGCTCCTTGCAGCCAAGAAAGGGAGACGTGCAGCCAGGGAAGGGCAGGCTGCCTCCCTGTGCTCCGGCTTTCCCTTTGGATATGCAGTTCCTATTTCCAAGACTGCTTTTTTTCAGACCTCTAATAAGTGTTAGAGGGTTTAGAATACATATTTATTCTTACAGCTCTCTAAAAGTTGCACTTTAAACAAAAACACCCCGAAGTTGGCCCCGGGTCAGTGGCTGCAGTGGTTCCTGGCTCTTTGCTCCGCTGCTGCAGTTTGGATTTTCCCGTACTTCCCGTCTGGGAGAAGCCGTCAGAAAAATAAAGGGCACAGGAGATGTGGAAGTCGACTGAATATTTTTAAATATTAGAACATGCTGTACAAGGGTGGGAATTAAACTTAGCTGCTGAAGCAAGCTGAGAGTTCCTCTGCAGTGCGAGCTTCTCTCACATCCTCCTCGATGGGTTTTTCTACCTGGAGCAGCCCTCCCACCCAAAAAATTCCCTTTGGCCTTCAGATCCTTGTGTAGCGAGGATTTATACACGTGGTTGAATGTTTTGAACAAGAGGGAATTAAGATAGTCAGCAAAACTGACAGCCAGCAGAACTCCTGACAGGATTGGAGACCTTTAAAAGTGAAGCTGAGCTGGGCTGGACAGCAGCTGGTGGGAGCAGGAGCACCTGGGGGGTAGGAACAGCCTTTAATGAGTTGTAATTCCCCATCCCTGTACCTCCCCATCCCTGGAAGTGTTTAAGACCAGGCTGAATGGGGCTTGGAGTAACCTGGGCTGGTGGAAGGTGTCCATGTCCCAGAGGGAGGACCTTGAAGTTGCAGGAGGCTCTTGGATCCATGGGTCATTATTTGCTGAAATGATGATCAAGCCCAAAATAACCAATTTTTTGTAATAAATTAGAATAGCTTTTACCACCAGATGTGGGTGTAAAATCCTGTGGGGAAATAGGATGGTGGTTGGAGGAGAATTTTCCAATCTAGTGGGTTTTAGGACGTTTTCAGTGGAAAAGTCATTGCATTTTTGATGCCCTTTATCAGCACATGCTTAACTTGTGGATATCTGGGGGTTTGTTTATTTCTTGCAGCCCTTCCAGTTTTTGTGAGCAAATAATATTTCTTTGGAGCAGCATTTGAGCCCTTGGTCCTTTTTTCTCCAAGCTGCTGCCCACAATTTGGCCACATCTCAGCCTTTCTCCTTGGTATTTCTGGGAAGTGGAAGCTGTTTCCTGATGCAGAAAACCCAATTGTTGGCTAAACTCAGATCCTGCATCTGGAGTGAAGTTGGGAATATTCATCAGGCAACACTAGTATGGTAACCTTCATTTTCATACACTTGGGGAGTGTTGCAAGCAATTAAGGCTGATCAGATGGGATGGGTCCCTCTCCTCCCTCCCCTTATCCCACCCTTTCTTACTCTTTTCTCTGCCTTCCTTCCCTGCTCCCTAAAAAAGGAGCAGGGAAAGAAAAGCAAAATAACTTGTATGGATAGAGGGGAGGTGTAATTATGAGCAGTGGGACCAATTTAAAAAGGAAGATTTCAGAGAGACTCAGACTTCCTTTGACATGTTGAGGGGTTTTTGGTGGAGGATAAAAGGAAAATAAACTAATTTATTCCTAAATTGTAATTCCTTTTTGGTATTAATCTGTTTCATTAGTGTAGTTCATAAATGCACACAGGCAGGGGAGAGAGGGGGGCTGCAAATTGAAATGAAGATATTTTCAAAAGGAAAGTCTTGCTAGGAAGGGCTTCCTGCAGGGAGAAATCATATCCCAGGAGGAGAGCTGGAAACTCCATCGCTTTGGACTTTTATAAGTGAGACTGGATGGAGCAATTGGGGAAATTTCTTGTAGGGAGCAGTTTTTTCTGCATGGTGGGTAGGGCCAGATGATCTAATCGATCCCTTCCCTGGCCAGTCCATGTGGTTTTCATTTCCTTCTGCTGAGAGGTGGGGAGGGGAGCTGGGCTGGGCAGTGTGGTGGCCTTAGGGATCAGTCCCTGCTTACAGGGTTGCTGCTTTCCTGGGCTGTGATTCTGCTACTCAGAAATATTTTCAATTAAAATAGACTTTTTAATCCCCTGCTGTGACTTCTTCCAGGCTTAGGAGGGTGTAGCCCTCTTTGCAGGGAGTGCTTTTCACCTTCCCTGAAGCTGCAGCTGAGGCATCTCTCAAAACACCCCGGTGTCCATGGAGTGTCAGCTCTGGACCTTGTGAACTGAAAATTGTTCCACTGAGATTTGAACAGCTTTTTCTTTGCTTTCACTCACAAAAAATCCTGTTTCCTATTTGCTCCACGGGACAGAACTGTGAGGATGGGGAAGAAATTGGGACAGATTCATCACAGAATCCCAGAATGGTTTGGGTGGGAAGGGACCTTAAAGCTCAGCTCATTCCACCCCCTGCCATGGGCAGGGACACCTTCCGCTATTCCAGGCTGCTCCAAGCCCCATCCAGCCTGGCCTTGGACACTTGCAGGGATCCAGGGGCAGCCACAGCTTCTCTGGGCACCCTGTAGCTGGCCATGAACTTTTTATTTCCCCTCTTTTACCCCCTTGGTCATGGTGCAGGGTAGTGATGAGAACACCTTGTGAAGCAGGTTAGGACTTGACCCAGGTGTAACATTAAATTACGTGGCTGTTGGTGTGTTATGGCTGAATCATGGCTTGAAGGTCACAAGTGCTTTGCCACCAACCTTGTTTATCTACCAGGGTGGGTGCTGTGCCTGTTGATGGGAAGAAAAGCAAGGATACGTGACTTGGTATGGATTTCCAAGGAGGAATGGAGAGATCTGAGAATCACTTCTTACCTAGGAAGGATGGTTGTGATGGAGGAAACAGCTGTAGGACGTGATGCGAGGGGAAAGGTGAGAAAGTGGACTGTGCATAGCATTTGGGAAGGAGATGGATTGAGTTTGCTTTAGTGGTGCATGTAAATTCTTGGGATAGAGAGAGCTGGAGCAGGGAGGATGAGAATTGTAGAGCGCTGGATAAAGGAGC
This sequence comes from Oreocharis arfaki, assembly GCA_013398015.1. Lineage (NCBI taxonomy): Eukaryota > Metazoa > Chordata > Aves > Passeriformes > Paramythiidae > Oreocharis > Oreocharis arfaki. The sequence goes on from VZRR01002994.1 coordinate 70,331, forward strand.
ACCTTGTGTGGTGCAGATGCTGAGCAAATACAGCTCTGTGGTTATGTTCATTCTGGAGACATGGGGGGGATGTGAACACAGTCCACACGTGCCTGGTTTTGAGGCCATGGGGACTGCAGTGCCTATCTTTATTTGGTTCTGTACTTTAGGGCTTGTATTTTCTTATTCCATGTGCAAGAATTGAACCTCAGCTCCGCTGTCCTCTCCTAAGGAAAAGCCTGTGGAGATCTCCCCTGGATCTGTGCTCAGAGCACGTTCACTCCCTCACACAAGTGCCAAGGTCAGATTTCTGAAGGATCTGGTTTTCCCTCAGAAGAAGAGATGGCTTTTCAAAGGAAAAGTCCGTTCTCCTTGACAGTGACTTTATCCCCTTGACAACTCTTAATTCCTTCTGAATTCTCCTGGTGGTCAGGGACAGCAGAAGTTGGATGCTGCATAATCTCCGATCCCCTGCCGGCTTTGCATCCCTCCTCTCAGCAGCAATTTGTAAATATTATTTTCCCCCCAGTATTTTAAATGACATTTTTATCTCCCCTGGCAGAAGGAGGAGGATATTTCTGGCACTGCTGTTGTATCAGTTTTGCTCCTTGTTTAAGATTAATATTAAAAAGTAATAACAACACCAAAGCAAACGCAATTTTGGTGTTTTCCTCTTAATTTACCCATTCACTTAAAGTCCTGGAACTGCAGCTTTGCTACCACTTGAGACCCAAAATGCAAATTTAACTGAAGATCACATGGAAATCAACTCATCCATCTTTTGTGTGATGAGCAAAGGTGCATAAAGGGAAAACCATACTGGAATTTAAACCTTGGCAGAAAATAGGGAAGAACTGTGGGCTGCTGTCATGTTGATTGTTTGGGCAAGGCAGTGGGATTTTGGTGTGTTGTTTCTATTTAGCTAATTCTTAGCAGCATAATGGCAATTTTAGGAAAGTTATTTCAGTCAGCAGCGAAGCTGCAACACAATAAAGATAGATTTGTTCCCCTGATAACAGTTTTGATCAAGGTTTCCTTTTATCCTGCAGTTTTTAAATAATTGGCCCGCTCGCTCTTGGCTTTTGTAGTACTGGGGATATTGTAAACTCAGATTGTTCTGTAAACCTCTAATTTTAGACACATCTCGGTGCTTATTGTTCCCTTCATCCCCCCTTTTTTTAATACCATGGCACAACCTCTGCAGAGAGGCGGAAATCATCTGTGTCCCGAGACTTTCATGTCTAGACTGGATAAAGGGCACGAAAACGCGACCAGAGCAATCCCCCACCAGCCTTTTTTTTTTTAAAGTCGCTTCTCCTTGCCAACCCCAACCCCCATAAAGTATTCCCTTTACCATAACACCAGGCGAAAATAAGTGGCCGAAAATCATAAACGCAGCTTTATTGAGTGAGTGTGAAATCAGAAGCAGCTTTCCAAACCAGTAGCTGTGTATAAAAGCCAGCGCAGGCATCAGGGGATACAATTGAGTTGCTAAGGCAGAGTTTTCCAATCGTGCCCCGTAGAGCCCCGCATCGTCTCATTATTCCGCTCCAGCGTCAGCCGACAATGGGGGGAAGATAAAAGCCTGGCAGCCCGTTTGCTTAGAGGGGTCAATTTATCCCAGCTCTTTGTAGGGCAGTGTAATTTTAGGCTTTTACACGGCGGATCACGCAGAAATCCTCGCTGCAGCACTTCCGTAAATAGGTCAGGAGGGGACTCGCCGTCGGGAGAGCGAGGCCGGGATCTCACCTTGCTTAGAGGGAATTATGTTTTCTCAATGAGAATGAGATGGTTTTGTCCTTATTCACCCAGTTTGTAAAGGAAAAAAATGGGTCAGTTGGGCAGCGGCTCGTGCCAGCGGTGTGTTTCGGTGTGCTGCCTTTGGGATGGAAAGTTCATGGAGCCCGGGATTAACGCTTTCTCAGCAGCAGCAAGGAGTGATGTCTTTTTTGTTTTCCTCAACAGGAACGTTGCAAATGATATATAACAGGTGTTTCACCTTTCTGGACATTATTCTGATCTACTGGACTTGTCTGGCACAGGTTTTTAAGCGGTCGTGGGGCTGTTTATCAGCTCCAGCACTTCTGGGTGACCTTGCATCTCATCTTTGGAAGGAGCTTAATCCCTCTAACGTCCCAAAAGAAGGATCTCAGGGTTTTTATTGGTAGCTTCTGTATTTTGCAATACTCTGACAAACTGCAGGTGTTGGGCGTGGTCAAGGGTTTGGCCACAGTGGCAAAAGACTTGGGGAAAATGAGGTGAAGTTCCTTATTCCTCCTCTCCCCACTGACAGGCTATTAATTAATTACTCAGGAAGGAAATGGGAGGACTCTGGAAGGCAATGAGGTGCCAAGGTAAACACGGCCTGGCCCTGCCTTTAACTGACTTTCACGAGGAGTCCTCCTTGAAAAGGGCTGGGCTGACATGGTCCAAGGTGAACAGAAGGCTTTGAATATCCATGAGCAGGTGGCTCATGAGAGGCTTCCTCTCTCCCTCAGTATAGGAACAAGCAGCAGCCTGGGATCTGTCCTCCCAGAGCTGCTAAGAGCACTTAGGACCAGAGCATTGGGAAGGATCCATGAAAAAAAAATTAAAAATCCACTTCTCTCTACGTTAACGGTGGATTTTGCTCCCAAACCACACGGGAGATAGATGGATGTGTGGGGAGAGTGAGGAGTTGCATGGAAACCTTTAATTGTTCTTCCACCCGAAGCACAGATGTCCTGGTAGGCATGGGATAGCCAAAGGTTGGAGATGCTTCTCATTTTGCTGGGGAAAAGGAAGGAAAAAGGCCACTTCTGTTAGTCCATTGTGTGGGAACACCAGGGCTTGGTTCAACAGGGAATTAAGTTGTGTTTGCTTCACTTCCCAATAGAGCTTCTTCCATCGGGTGCAACCAAAGGACTTCCAGGGTAAGACTTGAAATCGAATTTTCCTCTCCCAGTAAAACCTGGGGTCACCTGAGGATGGCCCAGAGCAGCAACACTCAGGAGCAGCAGAAACAGGAGCTCTCCCTTTCGTGCAGTCCCCCAGTATTTTCATCAAGCCAAATACAGGTGTTTTTCTTTCTCCTTTCTCTGCTTCCCAGCATCATCTGTGCTGCCACTCAGGTTCCATGGCCAGAGGCTGCAGCACAAAGGAGCAGCTCCTCGCTTTGCTCAGCCCCCCTCTCCTCGCTGTCAGCTCTCCGGTTCCTGCCCTTTCGCATCAGCCTTCTACCCAGGAGCCTCCTTTGATCCTGGCACTGGTTTCCTCTATAAAAAGGGTGGAAAGAGCCCAAGTGGCAGCTCCCTTGGGCTGAGAGAGGGGAGGTGGGTGCACAGTGAGACACAAAATCCTGATGCCGGTCCTCTGTCATGCTGAAACAATATTTGGCTCCCTGATGCTGAAGTTTCTGCACAGTGAGGAAGGATGGAGATGATGGCAAAGATTTGGGACACCTCCCTGTCCTTGGCTGCCCAGCTTGTCACCTGCTTCCAGGCTGGCTCCCTGGCTCATGGCAGGTGAGCAGATCCTTGTACCATAGGTGTGGTTCTGGGAATACTTTGCTCCAGGGACCCACTCGGTGTGAACAAGAGGCACCAGATTTTCCTTCTCCCGCCCCACCAAGTCCTCAAGTTACTGCAGGGCTTGTGCAATTTGATGTCCCTGAGTGCTCCTGTGCTTTGTGACTTATGGTTTTTACCTGCCAGGCTGTTAAACCCCTAATTTTGGTGTTCCACATCCCAGCTCTTGTAATATGTCAGGTCTTTTGAAATGGAAAAGAAGCAGAAGTCCCACACAAAAATGCTGTTGGGCCATGAGGATCTTGTGGGGCACAGGGAAAAGCCTGGAGAGGTGCTGGGCAGCAGGGACAGGTTTAGATGGATACTGGGAAAAAAAATTCTTCTATGAGGGAGGTGAAAGGAGGGAACAAAGATGCTGAGGCACAAAATGATGCTGATGGTGGGACACTGGGTGATTTTCTGGTGAGGGATCAGGCCAGAAGCACAGATCATGTTCCCCACATGGACATGACCCACAGCTGACCATCTGAGATACATTAGAGCCAGCTGTCAACATGGAAATACTTCACTCTTGTCTTCAAGTGAGGGTGGGGGTGGGTATCAGCAGGGGCCAAAGGCTGCTCCAGCAGTGACAGCTGATGGAGGGCTGGGAGGGTGGAAAAGGGGATGATGTGGAGCTTGTGGAGACTCATGGAGTCCCAGAAGCCAAAAACTGGAGTGATCCTGTCATCTCTTCTGGTGGGTGCCCTGTAAGAGCAGGAGTGGAATCACATGAGTGCACACACCCATGGGGTACACCAGCACCCTTTCCCAGTTCATACTTTGATACCCAGCTGGTCCTCAAACCCCAGATCCCAAGTCGGGTGCTCCCCTGAAGCAGTGAGGCAGAGGGGAAGATGCCAACTGCAGCCTGTGTTTCTGGTAGCTCCTCTCTGACTTCACATGAAAAAAGACTGACCGCAGAAAATGTACAATATTGTTTTTCTCTGCATTTTCCTGAAATCTGTTGAACCGCTTTGCCCGTGGAGGGAGAAGAGGAGGGGTAATGTGGGGGGTGGGGAGGAAGAAATAATGGTGACTCTGTTCAATGGAGCTCCCCTAACAGACAGTTTGTGTTGTTGTTTTTCCCCTCCAAACACATAGATCTGATCTGAAAATCCCGGGCTTAAAAGCACAGATGTTTAGTCTGACACGCAAACGTGGCATCTTTCCAGCAAGTGAAACAGCTGGAAAGTTCCTGGTGAGTTCCAAGGAGCTAATCTGGGATGAGAGGAGTTAAAACTGCTCAGCAACAGCTGCATCCTTCAACCAAATCTGAAACTTTCCTTCCCTTCCCTCTAGGTCTTTCCCTTTGTATTAAAGCAGCTTTCAGAGATGTTACAGCTTCTGCTGTCCCTCACAGTGTCCTCTGGAGCAGGGGGAGAATCGGTGGTGGGGATAAAAACCAGCCCTTGGCAGTGCCACCAGGCTGGATATTGTGAGGTACTTTGAGGGGGGTCTTATCTCTGTGCCCAAATAGGTCAGGGGGAAGATGGTGTTAGATTAATTCTGTCTCTACATCAATGTCACAGCCAGAGATGTGTTGGGGTGTGAGTTGGGGTGGGTGGCCATTCATTTCAAGCTCATTAATTTTAATTCTAGTCCACGCCAGCAAGGATTAAAAGTCACCCCACTGCTGATGTTCCTTCCTGGTTCCTCTTAATAACTATCTCAGCATCTGCCATGGATAACTGGTTCTTCCAGGTGGTTTAAGAGTATCCCACACCTGAAATGCCCTTCTGCTGCCAGGAAAGGCCACCTGGGGAGCGAAGGGGCTGCCCTGCTTTTCCCTGTGCTCTCCCTTTCCAGTCTTTTCCAATGGTGCAAAATCTGCTTGAGAGGCTGAGCTGTGCCCGTCTTCTTCGCTGCTTTGGGGCTGGGAGGGGGTCAGAATTCCACTCAGGAGTCCTTTGTCTTCATTGCCATCCTCTGCAAAGTGGTGGTGGAGATACGGGGCTTTTCTTCAGCAAAGGGGGCACTTCAGAGCCAGTCCCTTTCTTGCACTGCTGGTGGGATAATTCATTAATTGAGAATGAAGATGGCACCGTGTTTTCCAAAGACTCCGGATCTGCCTTTCCTGCAGCTTCCAGAGTGGGAGATGGGGAGCAGTCAGCATCCAAACGTGTAATTGTGCAAGCATTTGTACATCGGAGCATCAGGGATGTACAGAGGATATGGAGAGATCCCATAACATCTGGAGAACTTGGGTTTTAAAACCAGGCAAATCACACCCAGGGGATGCCTGTAAAGCTGTGGGGGAGAGGAGTAGAGGAAAGTACTCCACAGAGGAGTAGAGGCTGGTTGGTTCATGTTTAAGTCAAGGAACTTCTGGAAATCATATCTAGATCTCTGAGATTGTTTGGAGATGGTTCCTTTGAGAGCACTGCCCTAACGTGAGGCTGTTATTAAGGTAGAAATAGAATCATAGACTCATTTAAGTTAGAAAAGACCTCTCAGATCATTGAGTCCAACCAATGGACTGCACTCCCAGCACTGCTGTGTCCAAAAATAACTCTGTAATGAACTGACTGCTTGTAACATCCCTTTTGCTTTGTCTGTGTATTAGATATTGCCCCTTTCCCATCTGCAGGGTTTTGGTTTTAAGCCTTGTGCACCTCCCAAAATGACATCATCTCCTTTTCTCCCTCCTCTTTGGTACATCCCTGCATTTGGTTATGGAAGGATTGCAGGGGGTCTTCAACTGAGCACTCGTGTCCCCCCACTGCTGTACAAGCACAGGATGGCTTGGGGTGCAACATCACCCATTTGGGATGAGCCAATCCCATAGATAATCATCCAGGAATGTGTCTGATTTGGGACAGGGCACAGCTCAGAGGTGGATGTGTGTCACTGAAGGATTGGACTGGATTTGGTTTGGACTAAGGGCAACAAAGAGGATTTGAGGCAGGATGGCCTCAGGCTGCATGGCATGGAGTCAAAAGTGATGGCATCAAGCTGAAGGGTGGAGGTGATTCTCTTGATGGACTGGATGCCATCCTGAGGGACCTTGGCAGTCTGGGGAAGAGGTGCCTCGTGATCCTCATGAGGTTAAACAAGGCCAAGTGCAAGGTCCTGTGCCTGGATCGGGGCATTCCCAGGATCAGAACAGACTGAGGGGCGAGTGGATTGAGAGCAGCCTTGCCCAGAAGGATTTGGGGGTGTTGGTGGATGAAAAATGAGCCAGCTCACAGCCCAGAAAGAGAATTGTGCTCTGGGCTGTGTCCAGAGAAGGGTGGCCAGCAGGTCAAGGGAGGGGTTTCCCTTCTTTGCTCTCAAGATGCTCCACCTCCAGTGCTGTATCCAGGTCTGGGATCCTCAGTACAGGAAAGACATGGCGCTGCTGGCGCCANATTGTGCTCTGGGCTGTGTCCAGAGAAGGGTGGCCAGCAGGTCAAGGGAGGGGTTTCCCTTCTTTGCTCTCAAGATGCTCCACCTCCAGTGCTGTATCCAGGTCTGGGATCCTCAGTACAGGAAAGACATGGAGCTGCTGGAGCAAATGCAGAGGAGGCCACAGAAATGCTCCGAGGGATGGAGCCCCTCTGCTCCAGAGCCAGGCTGGAAGAGCTGGGGATGTTCACCTGGAAAAGGGGAGGATCCTGGGGGAGCTCAGAGCCCCTTCCAGTGCCTAAAGGGGCTCCAGGAGAGCTTGGGACAAGGCCTGGAGTGACAGGACGAGGGGGAATGGCTTCCCACTGCCGGAGGGTCGGGTTAGATAGGATATTAGGAGGAAATTCTTCCTTTGAGGGTGGTAAAGCCCTGGCACAGGTTGCCCATAGAAGATATGGCTGGCCCTGGATCCCTGGAAGTCTTCAAGACCAGCTTGGAGCAACTTGGCCTAGTGGAAGATGTCCCTGCCCATGGCAGGGAGGTGAAACTGAATGGTCTTTAAGGCCCCTCCAACCCAAACCATGCCATGACTCTGTAAAAACGAGATGAGTTTGTCAGGCCGGGCCCTCGCGCCGCCAAACACCGTCCGGGTCTCGAGCAACAGACTTGGTGTTGTGTCTGTGCAGGCACAGAAAGCCCTCTCTGTTGTGTGGGAGCTCCTGTACCATTTAATGCCTGGTTTGGGGGGTCTCCTATTTAACAGCAACACTGAGGAGCCTTCTGTGTATTATGTTGCTGTCCAGGGCATGATGGAAATGGGTGTTTTTGTAGGAAAGCTGCTTTTCAAAGCCTTTTGAAAGGAACAGCAAAGACTTTTCAAGGATGGGGATGTCTCGGGTGCTGTCGTCTTCATTGCTGTTGGAATGATTTAACCTGAGTGGAGGGCTCTGTCCTTCCGGATGGGATTGAGATGAATTTAATTCAGCATAATTTTGTTTGGCTAAGGTGCCTAATGCAGGGGGGTTTGAGCTCTGTCTCTTAATGTTTATTTTCATATCACTAAAATCTAAGTGACAAATGGTGATGTCTAACGGCAGGAGAAGGAGACCTTGTTTATTGGGAAGAAAAGCAAAATGGGTCATAAAAACTGAATTCCAGCATTACCTTGACTCTGTTGTCTCTTTCTTATGCATCCAAGCTCTGCTGTCATCAAGGAAACTTGAAATTCCCTCTTTGTGTTTTGTTTTGCACGTGAAGTGGCCAGGATTCATCTCTTCACCGCTGCCTACGTGTGTCCAAAAATATTTGTGGTCCCAGAGCAAACACAATCTCCAAACACTTCAGAGAAGCTGTTCCTTAGGGCAGCTGCTGCTGCTGTGGTGCCCCTGAGCACAGCAGCTCTTCCAGGCTTTTGAGCAGGTTTGCCAATCCAACAGGATTGCCTCACCAAAGGACAGGAGAATTATTTGGGGGGGGGGGCTCTGTATTTTTTCATTTGCTGTGTTGGGCGTTTTACTGGTACGTGGCAAGAAGAAGTAATTAAACTGGTAATTTGCTGGTTTTCATGTAATTGCCTCGGGAACTTGTTCTCTTTTCTAGCACCGGAATGAAGGGGAATGGCTACAAACTGACAAAGGGCAGGGTTGGATATTGGGAAAGAATTGTTCCCTGTGAGGGTGATGAGGCCCTGGAATAGATTTCCCAGAGAATTTGAACTGATTCAGTCCTCCTGTCACTGGTGAGAGCAGCACTGGTCCTGCAGTGCCTCCCCCAGGCTACGCTCCAGGGAGGGATGTTGGGAAAAACCCACAACCAGTAGTTGGCTGGTTTGATGACACGTTCCACTCTTGGTGATTAACACACCCCACTCAGCCTGGTCAGCCGCCTGCCAGAGTCTGAGATGTGCCCTGTCTACACAGGTTTGGCTTTGGGGAGAAAATCCAATATGTATATGGAATAAATTTTTCCCTATGAGGGTGATAAAGCCCTGGCACAGGGTGCCCAGAGAAGCTGTGGCTGCCCCTGGATCCCTGCAAGTGTCCAAGAACAGGTTGGACAGGGCTTGGAGCAACCTGGGCTAGTGGAAGGTGTCCCTGCCCATAGCATGGATGATATTTAGGTCCCTTCCAGCCCAAACCATTCCGTGATTCTGTGATTGTTCTTGGAGATGATGGGGTGCATCCACCTTCACTTTAGGGAGGGATCTCAGGCTTCTCCTGCAGCTCCATCTAGAGGGGAGGAAGATGGGCTGGTCATGGAGGCTGGTGGCCTCTGTGGACCACCATGGCTCTGCTGTCCCAGCCTGCAGCACCTTGCCAGGGCTGTCAGTCGTGCTTTTCCTGATCTTGGGATCACTCCTGACCCCAGAGCCATACTGCTGCTGGAAGCCCTCGTGTTTAGTGGGGAGGACACCACAGCCAGACTCAGTTCCTTGCCCACATGCTGCTGGGAAGGACCATTTCTCTGCTGAATCCCAAAAGCAGAAGCAGGTGCTGCTCCCTTGGCTGAGGATGTAGAAGCCACACACAGCTGCTCTGCGGTTGCTTTTGGGGTGGATTTCACAAGACAAATCCTTGCGGTTGGGGCCGGGACTTTCCTGGAGAGGAGGTCCCAGCTGGACCTGCCCAGCATCTACACTGTGGCTGTGTGGGCCAACATCTCCATGGACCTCTGGGCTTGCTCCTCCATCTTCAGCTTTCCTCCCAGCCGTGGGCTTTGGTTTTATGCGATATTCTTATTTTAAATGCCATCCTGGAGGGCAAAACACAGCAGTGCTGAGTGTCGGGTTACCCTCCCTATCCCGGTCCTAATTCTCCCTTTTTTTTATATATAGGGTGCTCTGGAATTCCCAGCTACCCGGCTGTGCCCAAAAAAAGGCTGGTTTAGACCTTAGCAACAGGGTATTTTTGTTCAGATTGTGTTTGTTCTCCTGTGAGAGCCATTGTTCTGTCCCATGCCTTGACCGCTTCGAAGGCTGGAGATAAAAGCCCGGGCTGACAATAATACAGTTGAGTTCAGCCTTTTGTTGGGGAGATGAAAATAGGGGATGAATTGTGAATAACATGGGAGGGCTAAAAGTCAGTCGTCCCAGGATGTTGGTTAATCACTTCAAAGATAAGAAGCTGCATTTTAATTATATATTTTTCAGAACTGCTGAACATTAGGTTTTGTGTTGGTACCAGCAGGGGCTTGTACCCACCGTGGTGTTTAGGACTGGTTCTTACAATCTCGTGTCAGCCGGAAATATGTTTATTGCAGTGATATTGGGTTTATGGTAGGTTTATAGTAAAATATGTATATAATTTGTAGTGGCTACATTGTATTAGGTTCGTAATAGATTTATAGGTATATAAATCACAGACTCATAGAATCACAGGACGGTTTGGGTTGGAAGGGACCTGAAAATATCCAGTGCCACCCTCTGCCATGGGCAGGGACACCTTCCACCATCTCAGGTTGCTCCAAGCTCTGTCCAGCCTGGAGCGAGTGGCCTTGGACACTTCCAGGGATGGGGCAGCCACAGCTTCTCTGGGAAATCCATTCCAGGGCCTCCCCACCCTCACAGGCAGCAATTCCTTCCTAATATCCCATCTCTCCCTGACCTCTGTCAGTTTGAAGCCATTCCCTGTGTTCTGTTACTCCATCGCTTGTCCCCGGTCCCTCTCCAGCTCTCCTGGAGCCCCTTTAGGCCCTAGAAGGGGCTCTCAGGTCTCCCCAGAGCCTTCCCTTCTCCAGGTGAGCACCCCCAGCTCTCCCAGCCTGGCTCCAGACCAGAGGGGCTCCAGCCCTCGGAGCATCTCTGTGGCCTCTTCTGGATTTGCTCCAGCAGCTCCACATCCTTCTGATGTTGGGGATCCCAGAGCTGGACACAGCACTGGAGGCAGAGCCCCCTCCCTTGAGCTTCTGGTCACATCCATAAATATATTTTTGTATGATGTGTTTCTAGCAGTAGCAATGATGGAAGGTGCCCAGCTTGGTTTTGCTCCGTGACCTGTGCCTACAGCATCACTTTGCTTTAAACAAGGACACCCCTCTTGGGCACAGAGGATGGAAAGGACAACAGGCGAAGAAAAGGCAGATTAGAAAAATTGATAGAAAACAGATGGAAAAAAAGAAAGAAAGATAAAGGTGGAAATAGAGCCACTGGAAGCAAGCAGGGTGCAGTCATTTTTCAGGAGCATGTGCTGATGAGAAGAAATATTTGGGAGACTGACAAAACGCTGACAGTGTAAATGATAACAAGGATCACCCCAAAACTCCACAGGCCTTGGAAGTCCATTCCTTGCTGAGGATATTTTGGTGGCACTGTGGTAAACAGCTCCTTTTTGCTGAGATATTTATGTTCCAAGGGAACTTCCTGCTTACATCAGCTTCTAGCAAGGCTCCTCATCCCTCCTGGCAGATCCTCCCTCCCCAGCTGCCCTCACCTGCCATCCCTGTAATTGGCAATAATTTCCCTAAATGCTCAAAAAAGCAGATGTTCTCTCTGTGGTCGCATCCAGCCGGCTTATACTGCTCTGGATACACGAGCACACGGCATTAAAGGACTAATTCCTGTAAATAAGCCTATTAAAAGGTTGGAAATAATGCCTCCTACTAAACCATCAAATGCAGCTGAATCCCACTGGTTGTATTAATTTCGTGCCAATCCTAGTCCTCCACCCAGGACTGGGTGCTCTTGTTCTTGGCCAGTTGCTCATATGTGGTGGTTGTTGGGTGTCTTGTATTGTTTCCAGCTCATAAATCACATTTATAGGTAATTAGCACTCCATCTAACACTTCCCCAGTATTGCTGGTGAGTGGGAGAAGAAATTGCTTCTTCATGCAATTGTGAGTGGGGGGACTGTGCTTTCAAGGCTTTAGGTGATGCTGCTGGAGAAAAAAATTAATCTCACTTATTCTCCTGCCTCAAAGCAGGGAAAAAAGGTGGGTTCTGGATGTAAGGAACAAGTTTTTTACAGTGAGAGTGGTAAAACTCTGACACAGGTTGCCCAGAGTGGGTGGCTGCCCCATCCCTGGAAGTTCTCATGGCCGGGTTGGACAGGACCTTCAAGACCATCTCGTTCCAACCCCTGCCATGGACAGGGATACCTTCCACTATCCCAGGTTGCTCCAAGCCCCATCCAGCCTGGCCTTGGGCACTTCCAGGATAGGAAGCTCTTCTAAACTCTATAAAATCCAAGAACTCACTTTTCCCTGGCCCCCACACATGTTCAGCACCATTTCATCTGCTCCCTAGATTGGTCATCCAAGAAAATGGAAATATCATGGCATTTTGATGAGCTGACTTTCTAAGGCAGCTTGCAGCTCCAGAAATACCTGTCAGGCAATTTTCCTTTCACCTGGAAACGCACTCCAATGTCTTATTTGTGGATTTTGCTGAAAAACAGTTGTGTCTGGCAGCACAACTGCTCCAGTCAGACTTTTCAGCTTGAAGCCTTCAGCAGAAGACGTGCCTCACAAAGCTTTTGGCACTCACAAAAGTCAGGGAGGAAAACGCTTCAAATCCAATTCCCCTCGTTTGCAAACCTTGTTTATAAACCCTCGCAGCCACTGGTAAAATCATGATTCTGGTTTCTCTGGAAAACAGAGAAACACAGTTAATGAGAGATGCAGGGGATGCATCCCTGGCCCCGCTCCGGCTGTCACCATTTGTACCTCATCCTCAACCCTTTTTTTTTTTTCCCCCCAGTCTAATACATGCAAATATATGTAAAGAGTAAAGACTGTTCCGCCGAGTCTTGCACGTTTGTTCAAAGAGGAGGAAAACAAGTCGATTTTAGAGGGAATTTGCAGGCTGAATTTTTAAGACCTGCCTATAAAAAAAGACCCAAAAAGCAGCTGTTGGCCGCGGGTGCTGACCGAGGTGATTCTTCCTGGCGTCTGTTTTCCCTGCGCTCGCAATCGTAATGTCATTAATATGGAGCTTTTGGAGAACTGGAGTATATCCTAATTAGCAGCCTCTGATTTTTTTTTTCCTAGTTTCATAATCAGTGATCTCGGCTACACCACAAGTGTTACTGTGGCAACAGGGCTGAACTGAGCAGCGGTGCAGAATTACCGCAGGTAAAGCGGTGATTTCACGGCTCCGCGGCACTTTCTTAGCCCGGGGGCTGCTCCGTGGGACGGGCTGGCTGCTCCCCGCACCTACAGGTGTCCCGGGTGGATTTCAGGGTAAGCACGACCACGGAGATTAAGCTGCATGACCAAACGCATGCGTTTTAATTGGGGCTGAGCCTCTGTAATGAGATTTTAAGGCTGTCATGCGAGCGATCCCCTCCGACACCTTTGTTTTGAGTAGGATGCTCCGAGCCCTCTCTGCCTGAACGTTCCCGGTTCAATCTCGGTGTGGAGCTGGGACTTCATCCCGGTCCTGCAGAAAGGGCTGAGCCCAAACACTGGGCTTTTATATTTTTCTTGTGGGGGTTTCTTTTATTTTAAGCCTCCTTTCTCCTCCCCACGCACCGTTCTCTCTCTCCGAGAGGCATCTCGCTAGGTAGGGATGTTGTCATGCTGAATAATGGCCATTCTTCATCCCGACTCCTCCATCAAAAGCAACCGGTCCTTTTCATAGCTGGAATGTGAACTGTGCTCGTGTTTCCTTTGTACATGCCTGGGACTTAGGAGGGGACCCCCTAGTATGGAATATTTAAGGAAATATGTTCCTATGTGCCTTGACTTTTTTTGTTTTGATTATTAATTAATGATTTTGAATAATGAGTTGAGCCAGCTTCTCCCATGCCTCTCCGGCAGTTGTTCTCCGCTTCCCGGTGCCGTGCTGCAGCTGCAGTGCTGATCCCACGGGGAAAGCACACCAGAAGAGTGGTCTTGCACTAGCCAGGGGTTTTTACAAGCTCTGAGGGCGTTTCTTTGGCAGGTCTGTGTTAATCATCCCAGAGGAGGTCTCACCTCCCTCTCCCTTTTGCAGCACAGCTTCTGATGCCTCCCATCCCTCACCTGCAGCAAAAACTCCCTCCTGGTGAAGGCTTGGAGTTGGTCCTTCACCTTCCTCCTCCCTGCTCTGACAGCTCCCTCAGGCTTAGCTCACTGCTCTCCTTCTCAAAACTTCCCCTTCTCTTGCTCTCACCTGTCCCACCTCCATGCTCTGTCCTTTGGGAAACCCTCTCCAGCTGGTCATTCTCCACTGCTGCAGGCCCAGGAAGCTTTTCATCCCCTCTATCTCTTCCGTAGTTTATTCCCCAAGCCATCCCAGGTTATTCTGCAGCAGCAGCTGGCTCATATTCCCATGATCACACAGCTGTGGCGCTAAGAGAAAAGAGTGGCTGAGGGCGAATTAAACCTGTCCTAATTATGAAAGTTATTAGGAAAATTATTATTAGGAAAATAATTTGTATTTGTAGTTCTTCCTCTCCGAGGCACCTCAGGCAGTTTCCAGGTGGTGGCTGTGCCAGGGGTGCCCTTCCATGGACAAGGATCCTCAAGGGCCTTGGTCTTAGATGTGTCCCAGGTCTGCTCCTGGCTTCATCCAGGGATGGAGCCTCATTTCCTGGCTTTTACATCCGTAATTTTATTATGACACCATCAAGTCTGTAGGTTCTTTGTTTGTATTTGCTTGTTTTTAAACATACAGGGGCAAATTTCTTTCCTAAAAGCAAGATAGTATAGAAGAGTAAGGTCTGACATGCCAGTTACAGAGGACTAATTGTGGGGGTTGGAGCTGGATGGTCCTTAGGGTCCCTTCCAACTCAAACCATTCTCTGATTCAGTGGCTGGTACTCCCTGTCAACATTTCTGCATCTTTGTAGGAAATTGAACTATTTCATGTCCCAAAAACACCCACATTTATTGTTTTTCTCTAGGGTTTTTTTGCTGAAAATCTCATCAGTTTATTTTTCAGTTCCGGAGGTGTTTGGACAATGCTCTCAGGCACATGGTGTGATTTTTCTCAGGCACATGGTGTGATTTTTGGGGTTGTCCTGTGCGGCATCAGGAGTTGGACTTGGTGATCCTTGTGTGTCCCTTCCAACGGCCTGCACGGTGTAGAGATCTCCTGCTCAGTGCTAGGTGCTTTCTTACTCCACTATGAGCTGCAATCCCAGCAGCTTTGCTTTTTGAAAAGTTTGCAGGACAGTCAGTTACAGAATCACAGTGACAGACTTTGGAAGGAACCTCTGGAAGTCACCTGATCCAACCTCCCGCACCAGCAGGGCTGCCAGATCCGGTTGCACAGGACTCTGTCCAGCCAAATTTTGAATATTTCAGAGATGGAGACTCCACAACATCCCTGGGTAACCTGTGCCAGCACTTGGTCACACCCACAGCCAAAATGTGTTCCCTGATGTTCAGAGAGACCCTCCTGTGGTCAGTGTGTGCCCATTGCCTCTTGTCCTGTCCCTGGGCACCACTGGCAAGAGCCTGGCTCCATTCTCTGCACTCTCCCTGCAGGTGTTGATGGACAGGGCTGAGACCCCTGGAGCCTTCTCTTCTCCAGGCTGAGCAGTCTCAGCTCTGCCAGCCTTTCCTCAGAGCAGAGATGCTCCAGTCCCCTCACTGGGCTCTCCCCAGTCTGTCCATGTCCCTCTTGTCCTGGGGAAGCAGAACTGGACCTGGTACTCCAGGTGTGGCCCCACCAGTGCTGAGCAGAGGGGCAGGATGCCCTCTCTGGACCTGCTTGGGGAGCCTCCTTCCATGTTCTGGCTGGTGAACACCTGATCCTGTCCATCCCCCCACGATGGCTTCGCACACACTGCTGCTGCCAGGGGGGCTTTGAGAGAGGATCACCATGGGATGGGTTAACATCTCACTGAGGTTCATATCCACGGGGAAGGCTCATCCTGGTTCAGACCAGCACTTTTTAACATTATCCTAACAACGACAGGTATTTCTAGGTGCCCAGAAATCCAGGTGGGAATAGGGTTGGGTTCCCTCCTTGCACATATCATGGTGTTGCTCTTGGTAAGATGAGTGTGCATTCAGCTGTTGGACTGAAGGAGGTGAAAATGCTCCAAGGACTGGAGCTCCTTTACTCTGGAGACAGGTGGAAGAGCTGGGGGTGTTCACCTGGAGAAGAGAAGGTTCCAGGGAGGCCTTCAAGCACCCTCCAAGGCCTAAAAGGGCTTCAGGAGAGCTGAAGAGAGACTTCGGACAAAGGCCTGGAGTGATGGGACAAGGTGAAATGGCTTCACACTGCCAGAAAGCAGAATTAGGTGGAGAAATTCATTAATGTGAGGTTGTTAAAGCCCTGGCACAGGTTGCCCAGAGAAGCTGTGGCTGCCCCATCCCTGGAAGTGTCCAAGGCCAGGTTGGACGGGGCTTGGAGCAACCTGGGCTAGTGGAAGGTGTCCCTGCCTATGGCAGGGGAGTTGAAACTGGATGGTCTTTAGGGTGCCTTCCAAACCATGCCATGAGCAAATCCTGGCGTGCAGGAAAGCAGTGATTTGTGGAAGGTTGAGCAGGTGGAGAAAGCCAAGCTCCAGGCCCTTCCCACAGGCTCATCCTCCTCCTCCTGCCCCGTTCCATACAGGGGCTGTCGCTCGTGTGGAAACCGCCTGTTTATTTAAAAGAAGAAAAAAAAAGAAAAGAAGAAAAGTAAATAGATTTTCAGAAAGGGTGAATGGCTGCTGTGATTCATCTTTTCTGGTGAAGAGTGGAAAAGTAGAGGGTGGGGGAATAATGTTCAGTGACACATCAAAGGCCTCGCTTCAGCTTCGGAGACACATGCGAGGAATTAGTCACTGCGTTTTAGTGCAACAAAACCCTTTATCCTCCCTAAATTCAATTCTTCTCTCCCTGTGATGGCCAACTTGCCGCAGCCCTCGGCTATTCCATGTGTGTTTTTACATCCTTTCCATCTCATCCAAGACGAGAGGTTTGGGGTTATGATGAAGTCGCGCTGCGATCAGACAAACTCCTCTGCCACGGATCACAGCTCCAGTGAGAGGCTGGAAATCCACAAACAGGATTTAAAAGGAGCAGGGAGGGGGAGAGGGAATGGCAGGTTTGTTTTCCAGGGTGGCTGAGCCATGCTGATGGCTTGCTGCCACCAAAAAGAATTTTAAAAATTACCTTTTTCCCCTTTCTTTATGCTCGTGCTTGTTCTCGCCTTACTGTGAGCTGCTTCAAAGAGCCAACCTTGCTCCCAGTTCTGCACCTTCTCCCCCTGCCAACAAATAAAAAGGAAAGCTGAACATTATTTTTATTTTTCACTGCAGTTGGAGCCAGCACGAGGCAGTCAGGCAGTCTCAGTTGAGCCACTGCCTTTCAGCATCCTCTTGATGACAGCAGGGATTTCTGGGGTCCCGGGAAAGCTGGTTAGAATTCAGGTTGTGTCTCCTCACTGCACACAGAAAAAGATTGCCTCATTTTCCAGGAATTAGGACTATGTCAGAGGTGGGGGTAAATCCTGCCTTTGATTGTGGATGGCTGTATCCGGGTTGGATCTGGGCAGTTTCTGCAGCTATAAACACTAATTCTTTGCATTCTGGAAGCGCGGCGGGGTGATCCTGCAGCCTGACCCCCGCTGCAGCACCGGCACAGGCATTTTGAAGCCACTTACTGCTTTATGAAGAGATTATTTCCTTTATTTTTTACCCCCTCCAGCATCAATCATCTCGACAAGATCTTCTTTTAAAACATACATCCTGCAGCTTAAAATCCAGCCTTTCCTGTAAGGAATATCCCGAGCAGTTTATGGAAGGGTGCAGTGCACATACACTATCCATCTATATCTGTCTATGTATATATACACAAAAATGCATATATATATATAATATTTATGTGCACACCAGTGACAATTATCGAGGTTTCCAAGCCTGATGTTTGAAAAAGAAGGTTTCAAATGAAGCCACGATGCCGAGCATCCCGACCCTCCGGAGCAGCGGTGCCGGAGCCGGCTCCTTTCTCCTGGGCAGAGCCGGCGCCCTGACGTCAGGGTGTTTTTCTGCAGAGCTCGCAGGATGTTGCAGCCGGCCAAGAGCTGTGTTTATGTTGATAACATTACAAGTATTTCCTCTCCGTTTCCGAAACCAGCAGGGAGGGAGCCGAGGGGGGAAGGGAGACTCAGGTTTCTCCAGCTTTGGGGTAGGACTCTCGAGGCCTTTTATGTTAAGGAGCGGGGGAACGGTGAACCGCTGGCATTTATTTATGCTGCTTTTGGGAATAGGGAGTGTTTAAGAGCAGGGGCTGGGAACTGGGAGCTGGGCTGGCACAGCCCTCCCCTGGCGCAGGGCTCTTCGCCTGCTCCGTGCTCCGGATCTGGTTTTAAGGTGATAAAGCAGCTCTGGCAGCTGATTGCAGTTCACAGGAGCAGCTCCCGGGATTTGGATTTTTGGGTGATGATGAGCACGGCAAGCTGGGATGCTCCCAGCATCCCGTTCCTTCTGGTTGTCACAGTAATAAAGCCATAAAAACTCAGGTTCTGCACGGACTGCCCGCATCCAGCTTTCTTCACGAAAGCGGGGCAAGGCTCGGGGAAATCCAGCATTATCTCCCCTTGCCAAGCTTTTCCTCTCCCTGCAATCCACTCATGGATCAATGAACTGATTAAATGTAGAATCAAGGGGGGTTTGGGGCTCCCTGCCCCCTGATGTAATCCCAGGGCATCGGAGCTGCGCTGCCGGCTCTGCAAAGGAGGGACCCTCATCGATGGCTGGACTCGATGAGCTTAAGGGTCTTTTCCAACCTAAATGATTCTGTGATCATCCCACCATCCCAAAGGGGCTTTGCAGCCAGTCCAGGAATCTCCTGCAGCTTTCATCCACGTAGCAATCACAGGCATGGAAATAAGCCCAAGCTCTTTTATCCTTTGTGGGTTGTTTCTCTGTAACGGAGAGCAGAGAGGGGATTCACAGCTTTTCCTTCTTTCCTCCCACCCTCTTTGTCCTGCTTTGATACCAAGGGAAAGTGTGGTGAGGATGTGGGGAGGCTCTGGCACAGCTTGCCTGGAATGGGAGCAGAAATGGGATGAGAGGGATCCCAGATAAATGGGAATCCTAAATGAATGGGATCCCAAATGAACGAGGACCCCAAGTGAATAGGGACCCTAAATTAGTGGGATACTGAATGAATGAGAGTGCCAAAGGAATGGGATTCCAAATGAGCGGGATCACGAATGAACAGAACCACAAATGAATGGGAATCCCAAATGATTTGGGATGCCAAGGGAATGGGATGCCAAATGAACAGAATTCAAAATGAATGGAATCCCAAGTGAACAGGATCCCAAATGGATGGGGATCCCAAATGAATGGGAATCCCAAATGAAGGGGAACTCTTGCTTTGAGAAACAAGTTGGGAGAAGAGAAAGGAGCCACATCCACCTATGTGCGTGGTGTTTCTGTGCAAATATTCATCAAAACACAGCAAGTGGGCGCTTTTTCTCTAGCAGTGCTTCCAGAAGATCCAAGTCTCCCTTGCCCTTGCCGTTGTGTCCTTGCTGTGGCAGTGATGGGCTCCCAGCGAGGAAAGTGGTTGCGATGACGAGACCTTGGTGCTTTCATCAGCCTTTGTGAGGTTTTCAGGGCATCCCAGTGCCATCATTTCCATTCTCTGGAGTTTCAGTGTGGGTTTAACTTCCTCTTGCTTTTGCAGGCAGGTCCCGTCAGGATAAGAGCCTTATTTCTGTGGATTCCACAGTGGGATGCTTGGACAATCCGTGTCGTGCAGCAAGTTACAAAGATCATAAAATTATGGAATGGTTTGGGCAGGAAGGGACCTTAAAAACCATCCAGTTCCACCCCCTGCCATGGGCAGGGACACCTTCCACTAGCCCAGGTTGCTCCAAGCCCTGTCCAACCTGTTCTTGGACACTTGCAGGGATCCAGGGGCAGCCACAGCTTTTCTGGACACCCTGTGCCAGGGCTTTATCACCCTCGCAGGGAAAAATTTATTCCATATAAATATTGGATTTTCTCCCCAAAGCCAAACCTGTGTAGACAGGGCACTTCTCAGACTCTGGCAGGCGGCTGACCAGGCTGAGTGGGGTGTGTTAATCACCAAGAGTGGAACGTGTCATCAAACCAGCCAACTACTGGTTGTGGGTTTTTCCCGACATCCCTCCCTGGAGCGTAGCCTGGGGGAGGCATTGCAGGACCAGTGCTGCTCTCACCAGTGACAGGAGGACTGAATCAGTTCAAATTCATGCAGACAGATATTTTAACTGGTGATGAAACCCTCTGGAATGCTGACTGCTTGCACCAGTGGGACCCTTGGAGAAAGCCCTGCCCTGCTTGCAGCAGCAGGGCTGGCCACAGACAGAGCCTACGGAAAGCTCTTATCTCCAGAGCTTGGTTTCCTTCTGGTTCAGGGTTTGTCTGACCTTTTGGTCACTGAGTAAGGTCGATTTTTGCCAGGTTTTCTTTTGGAGGGGGAGCAAAAACATGTAAGTAGGTGGTGCTGGTGGGAGGATACTCCCGGGTGGGGTGGGAGGATCTTGTATTGCTGATACCGTTTCCAGCGTGTGGATGACTTCAGTGTTGTCCTTCTGCCCGGAGTTTGGGATGGGTGTAGATGAAGCAGATTTAAATAAATAGAAGAAGCACAAACAACACAAGATGTATTGGAGGGGGAGGGAGTAAAACCCGTTCTTGGCAGCACCTCAGGTTGACTTGGCAGCGAGATCTCGCAGCTCTCTCCCGGGAGATCCTGGAGATGCAACTGGACACGGGACAAAAGCCTGAAGGACGGGAGTTGTGCAGCAGCTGCCGGCCCATGGCACGGAGCAGAGCTGTCTCTGAGCCCTCTCTGAGCTCGGAGCAGAGGAGAGGTGTTGGTCCATCCTTGGAAGGCCCCGTGGCCACGTGCTGGTCTGGGCTTGGCAGCTGTGGGCTCTGTCCTGGCCAGCACGATGATATCTCACAGCTCTGGGCCTCTGGATTCGTAGGTGTTTGGGAGGAGATAATGATAGCCATTTCTCAGGAGCTTTTTGAGGTCTCCAGAGAAAAGAAATCAGCATAAAAATCTTGTATTTAAAAGGGCTGGGGGAAATTATTTTACTGATGTCATTGTCCTGTAATTTTGCTGGACGTTTCCTGGGAAGCACGGACAGTATGGGGGTGCAGCCTGAGCTTGCTGATCTTCTTGGATTATTTGTGGGTGTTTATTCTGGCCACATGCACAGGGAATCCAGTGGAGCTGAGTGTTCTGCCCCTGCCCAGTAACATTCCAGGTGTCAGTGATCCAGGGGAAGCTGACCTATCCTTCATTCCTGCCTCCACTTCTGGACATTTGGGATCAAGGCTCTTTGCTGTGGTCTTCACCTAAATTGCATTTATTTGCAGACCACTATATCAACAATTTATTAACCTCCTTTAAGACCAGATACTTGTCCTTAGTGCTCAGCACGTTCCTCTCATGCTCTCCCACAGTTCACTCATTCCCTGCTTCATCCATGGACACCTTTGCTGCTCCCCCAGACTGGGATCTCTCCACGTGCTCTCCCATTGGGGTCATATGAACACGCCCAGAAATCCTTCCCATCCAGATGCCTGCAGGGACTCCAGCCACACTTTCACTTCTCTCTCCCAGCTTTACAAGATGCACAGCAATGTCCCCACCTTGGATTATTTTGGGATGATATTGCTTGAGGGTTTAAATAAGTGTTCTGTGCTTTCCTCCCCAGGTCAACATGGATTTGTGGTTCTTTCTCCTTTTGCTCGGAAGTGGCCTGATAAGTGTAGGTGCTAACAACATTACAGCAGGTAAGCTGTGCTCCTCATCTCTCCTTAATCCCATCTTTAGGATCAAAGGAGTGAATGTGAACGTGCTCAGTGTCTTATTCCTTCTGCCCTCCACGTAACTGTAACATAAAGTGTTGGAAAGAGGGTGATGAGCTTTGGGTGCTCATAAATGGGGCCCACAGGTTTTACCCCTGGCTGATACTGATCCTCACCTCCAGGGGCTCTGATGTTTGTACCTCCCCATAAATTGCACTTGTTCAGGTTATATTTTAATGACATTTGCATCACCTGCTGTGCAGAGCATTCCCTGTCCTGGGCTCTGGATTTGTTGGTTGTTCTATCCTTACAGTTGCAGTCACGTAAATCTTCAGCATCTAAACCCCTCAGTGTCACAGAAAAGAATCTCACAGAGGCTTTTCCCTTCTCAGAGCCACCCACAACAGCGTCCACCTCCCCCAGGAGCTCCACCAAAGCTCCCACACCAGGTCCTGAGGATGGGACCACGCCGAACACAAACAGGCTCAACATGAGCATTCCAGGGACTGTTTCTACCACGGCGCCAAAGCCTCCTCCAACCACAGCCGCCAGGATCTCCCCCAACGCCACCACTGGCAGCCTCAACACCTCCTCCACCCTGGGGACAACCGTGCCTGTGCCTCCAGCCCTGTCCCTGCTCCCCAGCGTGACGCCGTCGGCTCCGCGCACCACTGTCCCCAGCACGGAGGCGGAGGCGACGGAGAGGAATTTCAGCATGGTGGTGACAACACAGGAGACCTCTTCTGCTTCCCACAATGGTAGGCACCTCCTCTTCCACTTCTTCTCCAGCCCAGCCTGCCTCTGGGTTTGTGTCTTTGCTTTGCTTTTGTTTTGCTGAGCAAAATGGAGCAAAAAAACCGCTTTGGGGCCAATTCCGTGGTGATACGCAACAGTGTAACTTCCTGAATGGCCCAGATCAGAAGAGATTTATCTGACCCGAGGTTTAGGCCAAGATTATCTAGTGAAAGATGTCCACAGATGCACCAGATAATCTTTGCTTGCAACCCAAACTATTCTGTGATTCTCTCTTTACATTATCAATTTCCCCCATTACTTGAGTGATTTTAATCTTTGAAAGGTCCAGATGAGCGAGAGTTGTCTCTGTTGCCATCCTGATCTCATTCCCCTCTTGGCACATCAGGAAAGTGACCCCATAAAGTGTAGTTTGGCTGCTCAGTGCAGGTTAAGAGTGAAAAATCAGGCAAAAAAGAGGCTGAGGTGACCAGAAATCTTTGCTGAGCTGTGACTCTTCAGCCACAGCTTGCTCATTGTATTGTTTGAGACCCAGCTTTGGTACTGCGTGTCTCCAAGTTGCAACAGGAAGATGGCAGTGCCTGCTGGACCTTGGGATTTAGTGGAAAAACAGGGTTGATAACGTGGTGATGGAGTAGCAAACACTGAAACAAGATAATGGTGAAGTTAGTGCACAGAGGTGTGAAGTGTTTATTCCTTAACCAGTTTCCCAAGGGATTTTGGCTGTTGGATATCTCTGCACGCCAGTGAGATGTGTATGCCCTATTTCTCTGGGAATCTTTGGAAGCCACAGCCTGTGAAGTTGCAGTGAAGTTGTCTTTGCTACCAGCAGAGGAAGGGATGTGGCTGAAGGAAGTTCACAACCCAGCTTTCGTAGTGTTCTGCCACCCCTGAGCTCGTCCAGCTTCCTTCCCAACACAAATCCTTTTTTGCAGGGTGAAGGAGTCTGGCATAGCCTTAGACACACTCATGGGGCAAGTTTAGAATAACTGTAGCCTTCAAATGGGAGAGATGGGGGCAAAAGCCTTAAGTGCTGCTAATATCTGGATTTTGTAATATGACATCTGCTGTGGGGAGGCTGAATTTATAATTTTTGTGTTTCCACTGCCTTTTTGTGACTTGGGTTACCTGGTGTACACCATGATACATTGGCCATTGCACCATCAAGGCCAGAAGTGGCTTCTCACTTGATGGCAGTCCTGAGAACAAATGGTCAAACCTAAATCTTTCTTTATCTCAAGTAATTTTTCAAGGAGCAAAATCAGTTTTAGGGCTGCCCTTGCCATTAGATTGAACAGGAAATGTGGGTGTTGGTCATGGAAGAATTAAGTGGTGCTCAAGAAAGGGACTGAGGCAGAAGGTCACACGTTGTCCAGGCAGTTCCTCCTTGTCCAAACCCACCAGGATTGTCCTCAGCCCTGTACTGCAGCTCTTCACACACAGCTCATGGCCACGGGGTGCCCGTGCCAGCAGCACTGCCCAGGAGAGCTGGGCTCTGCTCTCCCTGGCACTGGTTTGTTCCGGCGTGCTCTGGATGAGACATCCAACCCAGCAGGTAGAGACTTTCCTTGGATGCTCTTGCCCCCATCCCTGAGCCCAGCTGCTCTTAATTGAGCTCTTGGCTCAGCCACTCTCTTAAAATTATGCACCAGTGTTATCTCTTGGTATTTAAGTGCTAATGAATTACACCAGTGACTTGCTGGTTATGGGTTTAAACAGTAAGTTGTGTTTATTGATGTTAAAGTTTGGCTCCAGCTCCCTGTTCTGCTGATAAAAACTCAGGATTTGTTCCTTTTCCCTTACTCAGAAATTCATTTTAACATCCTGGCTTTATAGCTGGTGTTTTAAAGGAAAGATTTACAGGCAGGTGATGGGAGTTAATAAATTTGTTCCTGTCTTGGGCTTTGATCCTTCCTGACTTATTAAAATGTCTTGTTCCTTTGTTGCTAAGAGACTTTTGTTTTCTTTTCCTGCAGGTAACTCTGACAGAAGAGGTAAGAATTGTATATTTCATTGCTCTTTAGTCAGTAAAAACATTTCCAGAAGCGCTCTGCTATTAGAGAGCTCTCCTTAGGACTTCCAAATGGGCTTTTACGAGGCCTCTCAAGCTCTTTAGAAGAGCTGGTGACATGCTGATATCTTAATTTCAGTTGGGCTTTTCTTTTTAGAATGAAACAATCCCATTCCAATTTGTACATGTCCTATTAGATACAAATTGCTCCTGCTCTGAGAATGTCAGCACGTCCCTAGAGCTGGATGACCAAAGTCTAAGAAGCCATTCAGGAAATTTCCTCTGGGATTTTTTTTTTTGGCTTCTGAATTGGCTTTATTGACTGTGACTTACGTGGTTTGATCCAAACCCATCCTGCAGATGATGGGAATAATTATTATTCTCCTTCATTCTGTTGGCAAGCAGTAACACAAATCCATTTCTTGTAAGAGAACAGCACTTTAGGGACATTTTTCCATCTCTCAGCTCTGAGAACTGGCATCTCTGGCAGAATATTTGCAATTACTCATGGCTTTAGCACTCCAGGAGCGGGCAGAGCCAGGCTAGCTCCCACCTGGGGGAAGGAGCTGCCTCTGGGTGTTTTCATCCTGGTTCTGATGGGTGTTGCAGCTTTGCAAAGTCTGCCTTGTGCTGCTGGCTGTGCCTGGCTCACCCAGCCCACTGATGGTGCAGGGAACAGCCAGATGCTCTGCAGCACTGACTGGCAGCACTGATTTTAGGGAATGAAAGGGATGCAGGTCTGAGGGAACTCGTTTGAAATTGTGGCTAAGCCTCTGCAGAAAAGCTCAGTGTGATCCCTCGGGTGTGGCCTGGCTCAGGTCTGGTTTTGTGCTCTCCCTGCCATCGTTCATCCCTGCTCCTGAGAGCAAAGAGACATAAAGTGGGAATACATCTGACTTCCTAACAAGATTTATATTAATATTGCTGATATTAATAAGGGACTTTTTACAAGAGCACTGAGTGATGGGACAAGGGGGAATGGCTTCAGACTGGGAGTAGATTTGGGTTAGAAATTTGGAAGAAACTGTTCCCTGTGAGGGTGGTGAGGCCCTGGCACAGGATGCCCAGAGATTTGTGGCTGCCTCGTCCCTGGAAGTGTCCAAAGCCAGCTTGGATGGGGCTTGGAGCACCCTGGAATGGTGGAAGGTGTCCCTGCCCGTGGCAGGGGGTGGAATGGGATGATCTTCAAGGTCCCTTCCAATCCAAACCATTCTGTGACTGGTTTTGTGGGCAGATGTTGCCAGCTGTGAGCAGGGATGGGTCTCTCTCTTCTGCAGGGAACAGCCTATAAAGCACCTCTGCCTGCAGCTGGGACATGATCCCCAGCACCAGAGCAGGGTTTGATGTCTCCTCAGAGAGGCCAGGACAAGATTTAATCATCCTGATGCCTTCCAAGCTCTGGACTGCGGTGGGTGCTCCAGCGCTGTGGGAGCTGAAGGTTGAATCCTTGTCCCTTTTCCAAGTGAATTGCCAGCATGAAACCCTCAGGCTGAGGCTGGAGCAGGGCAGGAGCTGTGGGTTGGCACAGCTCAGCAGGGCTGGCAGGGCAGGGACAGAGCAGCTGGGGACCCTCCAGCTCGTTTCCTGCCTGGGCTTTGCTGGGTGGGCCGTTAGCGGCGGGAGAGCTCCAACTCCTCATCCCACCAGATGTGTCGAAAGAACGGCCACAAAAAAAACCCCAAACCCTCCAGACTCCCTGCACCCTGCTGCCAGAGCCACCCCTGCCCCCAAATCTGCATCCTGCTGCCAGAGGCACCCCTGTCCCTAAATCTGCATCCTGCTGCCAGAGCCTGCCCACAAATCCCACCTTTCTCACAAATCACCGGCCACCGCTGCCCCTGGCAGCTCCAGCCTGCCTCAGCACTGGTTAGGCTGAGCTTAACTCCAGCCAAGGCAGGCAAAAAGTGCTCCAACAGTGACTTAACACCACAGGTTTTGGCAAGGCAGCTCTCCTTCCGCTCCTGCAGCCAGGATGGAGGTGGTGGCTGTGCTCAGAAGTCTCCCTGAGAGGCCAGGGCTGGCTGTGGTTGGGCCAAGACCAACCTGTGACTCTTCAAAGTCAAGGTGGGGAATGCCAAGGCTCATCACCTGTTGAGGTGTGCAGGAGGCAGAATTCCCAATAAATTCCTTTTGGGCTGTGGGAGGTGCTGCTGCATTAGGGCACTAAATGAGAAGGACAAAGACATGCAAAACCAGGATAATTTAATTTTTTTTATTTGACACACCGGGCCATTGCCTCAAAATCATTACACAAAAATCATGTGTTTTAATAGAAATAACATTCCCAGACCTCACACCGCAGTGGGACAAACACAGAAATACAGCTGGAGTGCCCCTGAGTAGCTCAGAGATGGACAAAATAAACCCCACCTAAGGAAATCTGCTGGCTGAAATTGGTGAGACACATGGAGCAGGAATCTGCAGAGAAATGGATGCACAGAAGGTGGGAAGAGGGGTCGTGCCCTGCAGCCTCTTGGGGCCGTGCAGAGACGGTGTGGTGGCCCCCCTCAGATGGAGGGGGCTGATAAAAAATTGAAATAACCCCAGCTGGCATGGCTGGCATCCACTTTTATCTGAAAAAATGCCCTTCAGGGCCATTCTCCTCCCTGCTTGGAGCTGCTTGGCTTCCAACCCAGCTGGGTAATTTGCCAGCACCGACCACTGATTCCCTGACCTCCAGCACAAGGTACAAATGGCTTATTTAAAGGAAAAAAATCTGTTGTGGGTTTGGAGGATGGGAATGTTGAGTGTTTCACACTAATCTAAGTGTTTCTGCAAGGGAATTGTGAGGTACCTGCCCTTGAGGAGCTTCTGCAAGGGAGCCAAATTGGGTCACACTCAGTGGCCTGGCGGTGTCTGACATCTCCTGCTCTCTAAACTCTGTATTTCCAGGGAGGAAAGAGTAGGGGGTGGGACTAGATGGTCTTTGGAGGTCACTTCCAACCCAAATTATTCTATAATCATGGGATGGTTGAGTTGGAAGACACCTTAAAGCTCATCCAGTCCCACCCCCTGCCATGAACAGAGCCACCTTCCGCTATCCCAGGGTGCTCCAAGCCCCGTCCAGCCTGGCCTTGGGCACTTCCAGGGATCCAGGGGCAGCCACAGCTCCTCTGGGTAGCCTGGTCCACACCAAATCTCACCCTGGAGGTGTTCAGATCCCAGGTGCAGCAGGAAACTTTGCCCTCTTGTCCTGTTTGACAAGGAACTGGAAGCAAAATCGTTCTGGTGTCACAAATGAGGTGTCTGTGGGATCTTAGAGAGGCCACAGTTTTCACCCATTTTAGTATAAAGTTCCTTATCACATTATATCAAACTCATGGGCCTGTTAGGAACTTCTCTGGACCCTGAAGTCTCAGGCAGAAAATTTTGTGGATCACCAGCTGATTGAGGAAATTTCTGCTGGTGGCTGCTGGGCCACCATGTGCACATTCAGTTGTGCAGAAAAAAACCCAGAATAGCCCAGTCCCAACTTTCTCCATCACTGTTTTCATCTGCAAGGTCACAACTTCACAGTGACCAACCTTGGAGAAGACTGAGGTGCTCCGAGTGGTGGTTTCAGGTTTTAATCTGGCCTGGGAGTGTCTGAGGCACGTGGTCCTTTTCTGTCTTCACTCTCAGACTGAAAAAATGCAACATCACTTATTACTATTTATTATTTATTATGTTTTTATTACAAATATCGTCAACAGAATTGGTTTTCAAGCAGAAATTACAGAACCCTGCCCTGTTAAATGATGACTCTGGATGATTTTTCAATGTCCATAACCACACCTTTTTCTTCCTCTTGCAGATGAGACTCCAATTATAGCTGTGATGGTGGCCCTGTCCTCCCTCCTAGTCATAGTATTTATTATTATTGTTCTGTACATGTTGAGGTAAGAGCTGCTTTAATGCTGGATTCCCTTGTTTGACAGAAACAATTCCTGAATGAACAGGAATGAGCCTTTTGTGCTGCCTCCCAGGCTAAAGGCTGACACAGCTGGTGCTTTGAAAAGAAACCTGTAAGGACAATGAGTGAGAACCGTGTTTGGGGTTATGTGGTGGCTGATGCTTATTCCTTTCTCTGCAAAGCTGCTCCTCGTGTGGGGAATTCCTGTTCTGCCTCTCAAAATGTCACATTTAGCGGGGTAGATTGAACTGAAGCCCTATCAGTGTGGGGAAAAGTAGGTGAGGTTTCCTTGTGAGGCTTCAGATGATGGTTTGAGGCTGATCACAGCCACAAAGTGCTTTCCATGTGTTATTCCTTGATTCCCATCTTGCTATCAAGCAGGATCCAACACCCAGACTCTGCTTTGGGTACCAAACCTGCACATTGTGCCTGTGCATCTTCCACTGTGAATGGCAGGAGCTTGTGAGAAGTGTTAGGTGGTGCTGTAATTGGAATTACAGCACAATAAATCCTTCTTAGGTCCATTTATTAAAACCCAAGCATCTGCCCTGCTCAAAACGAAGCATTCCCAGCTCCTGAAAGCGTAACTAAGAGGGTCTTTATTCACCTGTAGTAAACATTTTAATTTACTCACCAGTTTGGTGATTAAGTAAGTCTTTAAAAAAATTTTTAAAAAGAAAAAACAATTTCCTTAGCATTGGAAAACTTCCCTCTGTCTCCTGGCTCCAGGCCTGCCCTCACAGCAGTGAACCTGAGGAGAGTTTTGCCTCAGGAGTTCAGCAGCAGCAGAGTTTGAGTCCTTCCCACCTGGCTTCCAGCCCTGAAAAAAAGGGTTTGTGTTCACTGCCCAGTGATTCAGCAAAACTCCAAATTTCAGGCAAAGGGAGCGTGAGCAGCTGCTCCAAGTTAAAAGCACATGGAGCAAGGGTGGATCAACCTGGGCTTTATGTGATCAGCCCAGGGAGCAGAAACTCCTTGGGGTATCCTCTGTGATGGGCACCCTTAAAGCTTCTCCTGCTGGCTTCCACCTCGCTCTGGGCTCCTGCAGCTGTTCCAGATGTGCTCAGTGGGAAGCTCTGCCCACAGGCAGGATTTCAGAGGGCCCGCAGCCTCCTGGACCCACCAGCTAATTCATGAGCAAGTGTGGGACACCCTGGCATCTCTCATCTGGGAGGGGACCTGGGCTTCCTGGTGGATGTTTACTGACCTTCCCACTCCAATTCCCTTCGGCAGGTTCAAGAAATACAAGCAGGCAGGGAGCCACTCCAACTCCTTCCGGCTGTCCAACGGCCGCACGGACGACACGGGTGAGTCCACCTGCTGCCTCACAGGGTCTCTCCCACCTCGTGTTTCTGTAGGCAAATATTTTTTAATTTATGGGGTTTTTTGTTGTTTTTTGATCTCCTTGTTCTGTGTTTTCCGTGGTTTTGGCGGACTTTTATAGGATGAGGGTTTATTTCCCCGCTTTCATTCCCGTGGCTGAATGTGTGCCCTCAAGTGGTTGATGTTAAAATGGGTGATCACTTCCAAAATCAAACTGCTCACGTTGCTCTTGAGTTTTCACAGTATTTCTTTGACTCAGATAAGAACCTTTTTTGAAAAAACACATCTTTGGGGAATAATTGAACATTCCTCTGCTCCTTCAGAGGATGGTCTCTGATTAAAACTCGAAGATCTTCACGCTAACTGTCGACACCAAATGTAACATTTCCAGGAGAAAGCAGGGCATACACTTATTTTCATTATAAAACCATTTTTGTACCTCCTGAACATGCCCAGATGCCTTGTATAGTGTCTAAATTCTTCTGCCCCTGAGCTTTGAGCCAGAGCTGACATTGAGGCTCTGAAGTTGGGCCTCTCCATCCATATGTAGGCACCAAATTAAGATCTGAAGAGGCCTCTTAAACTCAGTTCAGATGCTTTTTCAGCACTCCTTCCACAGAAACCAAACACCTTCTGAGAAGCACTAACTGAAATTCAGCACCTCTTTTATTTCATGTTGGCTGCTAAGACCTTCCCTGCCTGTCTTACATCACTGTAAATGGAGGTGTGAACTTCATAAAGCCTCAGCTGTGTTGGTGCAACCCTCACACAGCCTTTCTTGGCTTTGCTGAGCAACATAAGAGCAGCTGCCTTTGCTGTGCCCTCCTGGGAATTGTGCCACTGTGGTGCCACTGTGGTGGTGCCAGACTTTCCATGTGAGAGAGGGAGAAGCTGGAATTCCAAGCTTCTCCAACCCCAGTATTGATGACTTGGTCCTCAGTGCCCTGTCCTGCCTCTGCTGGAGTGCAGATCCCAGGGTTTTCATCATCACAGGATCACTGATTTTTTTGGGGTTGGAAAAGCCCTTTAAGATCATCCAATTCAACCATTCCCCCAGCACTGCCAAGGCCACCACTGACCCATGTCCCCAAGTGCCACATCCACACAGCTGTTAAATCCCTCCTTGGGGACTCCAGCACTGCCCTGGGCAGCTGTGCCAGGGCTGGACACCCCTTTCCATGAATAAATTTTCCCAGATATCCCAGTCTAAACCTCCCCTGGCCCAGCCTGAGGCCGTTCCCTCTCCTCCTGTCCCTGTTCCCTGCGAGCAGAGCCTGACCCCCCTGGCTGCCCCCTCCTGTCAGGGAGTTGTGCAGAGCCACAAGGTCCCCCCTGAGCCTCCTTTTCTCCAGGCTGAGCCCCTTTCCCAGCTCCCTCAGCTGCTCCTGGTGCTCCCACCCCTTCTCAGTTCCATTCCCTTCTCTGGACACGCTCCAGCCCCTCAGCGTTTCTTGTGAGGGGCCCACAAGTGCCCCCAGGACTGGAGGTGCCCCAGCAGTGCCAGCACAGGGGACGGGCACTGCCCTGGCCCTGCTGCCACCCCAGTGCTGACCCAAGCCAGGTGCCACTGTGCTCAGAACAGCCTGTTCTGGTGGAAGCAGTTGGAACAAGATGATCCTTTAACATCCCCTCCAGCCCCAGCCATCCTGTGCAAACACGAGGACAACCCTAAAAGCGGCGGCGCGCGGGGTCCCTGCACCCGGCTGGGCGTGGGTGGGCAGTGCTGGGCACAGGGGACAGCTGGTGGCCCCTGTGACCCCCGGGTGTCATTGCAGAGCCGCAGAGCATGCCCCTGCTCGCCCGCTCCCCCAGCACCAACCGCAAGTACCCCCCTCTGCCCGTGGACAAGCTGGAGGAGGAGATCAACCGCCGCATGGCCGACGACAACAAGCTCTTCCGGGAGGAGTTCAACGTGAGTGCCTCTGCTCCTGCCCTCAGACCCCGCGGGCTGCCCTGGGATTGGGGTTTAGGATGTGGTTCTCGGGGGTTTCTCAAAGGGCTGAGCGGTGGCAGGGCTGATTCTGTCCCCGTGTGTGCGGTGAGGGTGGACGAGCCGCTCGCCCTCACGCTCGCTGCAGGAAGCAGAGGGTTTCTAGCAAACAGCTCTGCAGAGTTACGTTTTCCTGGAGTCAGGAGTGATCCTGGATGTCTTGGGGTCTTCCAGAGCTTCCCTGCTCGCTGGTTGCCTCCCAAGCTCTTCCTCCCACCTGCCAATCCTCATGGCTTTAAATCCACAAACACCCAAAAAAAGCTTTGAGGGAAACAGGAATGAGCCCATCTTGTTTCAGTGAGCTGTTAACCCTGAAACACAATGATGACCATGTATGGGACAAAGGCTGGCCTTCAGCTGTGAGGAATTCAGGTATTGTGCTTGTCCCACAAGCCCAGAGCATTTCTTCGGGGATGGCTGCAGCCTCTTTTTGACATTGCTGAGCTTTGCAGCTTGTGACAATAAATTTGGTTTGCTTTGTCAATACAAAAAGAGAATAGAATAGAATTGAGTAGAATAGAATGGGATAGATTCATTAAGGTTGGTAAAGCCCTCTAAGATTGTCAAGTCCAGCCATTAACCCAGCACGGCCAAGGCCACCACTGACCCGTGTCCCCAAGTGCCACATTCACACATTTTTTGAACATTTCCAGGGATGGTGACTCCACCACTGCCCTTGGCAGTCTGTCCCAGTGCTTGACAACTCTTTCTGTTAAAAAATTTTCCTAAATATCCGATCTAAACCTCCCCTGGCACAACTTGAGGCCATTCCCTCTTGTCCTGTCTCTGTTCCCTGGGAGCAGAGCCCGACTGCCTCTGGCTGCCCCCTCCTGTCAGGGAGTTGTGCAGAGCCACAAGGTCCCCCCTGAGCCTCCTTTTCTCCAGGCTGAGCCCCCTCAGCTGCTCCTCATCAGACCTGTGCTCCCAGCCCAGGTCCAAGCCATGATATGGCACCATAAGGACCACGAGAAGATTAAAAAAAGCCACTTGACTTTGTCCAGCTGCTGCACAACTTGATCCTGTTCCTGGCCGTGCTGCGATGAAACCAAATAGGTGCAATGAATGCCCAGGGAGGGGGATTTTTAGGGTTATAAATACCTGATTGCCCTGGACACTTCCTGCCATCCTGTCAGCTGGAGGAAGGGATGGTGGATACCTCCAGAACATTCTTTGCTCTTCAGAGAGGATGTGGAATAACGGTGCTGGGGAAGCTCCTGTGCTCAGCTAGGAAACCCAGGGACAGTGTCCCCTGTCACCCCATCACCCCCCCAAAAAAAGGTCCCCTGGTGCTGTTCCTGCCATCACTGGGTGGGCTGGGGCGGTGGCTGCTTAATCAGGTCACAATTAGCAGCACTGTTAATGAAGGAATCTCGGCAGGAGCCTCCGTGGACAGGAATCGGGAATGAGCTCCTTGGTGCTGCCGGGTGGGTTTGGAGCTGGAGGCTTTGCTGCCACCTCGTGTCCATCATGGATCAGGAGATTCCAGACATCTCCTTTCCAAATGAATTGGCTCTCTGTGGTCCAGCCCAGCTATTGAAATGGTCACTTTGAGCTCGGTGGGGAGGAGGAGCTGCTGCTGGGGTGGAGGTGAGGGGTGTGGGTGGTGGGGACTGTGTCCGGAGGGGCAGGATGCTCGGG
This sequence comes from Oreocharis arfaki, assembly GCA_013398015.1. Taxonomy (NCBI): domain Eukaryota; kingdom Metazoa; phylum Chordata; class Aves; order Passeriformes; family Paramythiidae; genus Oreocharis; species Oreocharis arfaki. The sequence goes on from VZRR01002994.1 coordinate 103,461, forward strand.
TGTGGCATTTGCCAGCACATGGTTCCTGCTGTGCCATGAGAACATCATGGAAAACCCTTTTTTCCTGCCATTTTCAGGCTCTCCCAGCGTGTCCCATACAGGCCACGTGTGAAGCTGCTTCCAAGGAGGAGAACAAGGAGAAGAACAGATATGTGAACATTTTGCCCTGTGCGTATCGGAGCTGCTCGGATGGGGGCGGGAGGGCGACACTCAGGGGCTCCTGCCAGGACTCCCCATTCCTGGTTTTGGGATGGGCAAGGGCATGGTTGAGGGCATTTCATTTCCCAGGTGGGTGGCTGTGTCTGCTTCAGCTTTAGGTACCTGTGAGGAGAAGCTCCCTGGAGCCCTCAGCAGCCAGGAGGCCGTGGAGAGTGAAACAGACGGGAGATGTCAGAAGGGGCAGCTCTTGCCTGGTGGCATTGGGCAGTGGGCTGGCTCAGGGTGTCCTCAAATGTGCACTCTGCAGAGGAAAAACTGCCTTGGACGAGGTCTAGGACCTCTCTGGGTTTAAGCAAGAGGAATTTAGGGGCATAAAGGTGTTTTTGCAGCAGAGCCAGGAGCGCGGGCTCCGCTCTGACAGCTGGATTCTCACTACACCAGGTACCAGCAGAGTGGAGGGGCTTGTCTTTAATGCAGAGTTTTAATCTCCCTCCAGATGATCATTCCAGGGTTCACCTGACTCCCGTGGAAGGGGTCCCCGACTCCGACTACATCAACGCCTCCTTCATTAATGTGAGTTTTGTGATTTGAAGGGGAAATCCCCTCAAAAAAGGAGCGAGGCCGAGCAGGCTGGTTTGGAAAGGGCTGGGGAACCTCTCCTGCTGGAGGTGGGGATTTCTGATCAGCAGACAGCTGATGAATCATAGAATCTTTTAGGTTGGAAAAGTCCTTTAAGACCCTCCAGTCCAAGCATTCCCCCACCACTGCCAAAGCCACCATGTCCCCAAGTGCCACATGCACACGGATTTAAATCCTTGAAGGGTGTGGCCAGGTGATCATCAGTGCTTCCCAGCTTGCAGGGCTGGCTGTGGGAAGGGGATGAAGAAGAAATCAAGGAATCCAGCTAAAATGGAAGCAACATTGCCCTGCTCTGCCCCTGGGAGGAGATGGGTCCTTTGTGATTGTCACTGTGTGGCTCCAATCAATGGGAAGGGTCATGTGAGAGATGGAGGCACATGAAGCAGAGCAAGACCCAAAAGAGCTTTTTCCTTTCCTCCCCAGTAAATAAAATACACAAAATCAGTCCCCATGGGTTCTACAGCCCCCTCTTCCAAGGATTAATGCTGATTTTCACGTGGTGCTCTGGATGCAGGGTCTGACCCCAGTGGAAGGGCTGTCAGGTACCACTTCATTAGTGCCTTGTGCCAGCAAGTGAGGTCTTTCCTGCATTATGTGAGCTTGGGGAGTGTTCCTGTGGGAAAACAGCCTTTTCCACAAGGATTTTCAATTATTTCAGCCCATCTTTGATGCTGATTCTGCCCTCAGAGGCCTCAGCCCCTTTTCTGCACAGGGGAGAATGGGCAGCAGAGCAGGTGCCAGCTCTGTTCCTGAAGTAGATGCATTTCATGGCTCTTGTGTTAGAGAAATATTCATTTTTCTTCCCTTTTCTCCTTTTCTCTGCAGGGGTACCAAGAGAAAAACAAGTTCATTGCTGCACAAGGTACATTTTTGATTATCCCCATTGCTCTGTTGGGGACAGCTGGGCTGGGTCCCTCTGCTCAGCGGAGCTGTGCCCCTCTAACCACAGCACAGCACCTTGCAGAGCTCTCCTGGTGAAAAGGAGGCCTGGCTGCCCCACAGATTGTTCCCAAAATTATTTTCCCAGTCAAAGAGCAGTGATGGATGTGTTGGTGGAGGAAAAAAAGTCCTACCTGTGCAATACCCATTGCTGGAGGGTGTTGTGAAATACTTTCAGGGAGCTGCTCAATTAGATTCCCCAAATCACAGAGTCACGGAATGGTTTGGGCTGGAAGGGACCTCAAGCTTCGTCTCATCCCACCCCTCTGCCATGGACAAGGCCACCTCCCACTATCCCAGGTTGTTCCAAGCTCCCTTGAACACTTCCAGGAATGGGGTAGAGAGAAATGTCTTTGTGATCGTCAGATGTCCAAACACATCCCTAAAACCAAAATTCCCACTCACAGGGTGGGGATCATGTCAGCAGCAGGGTGTTACCTGCCCATGGCAGTGTGTTGTATTTCCTCTCTTGACTTGCCAGTGGGTCAGGGCATCCCTGGCCAGTTTCCCTGGCTCTGGCTGGAGAAGGAGGCTGGATCAGGTCCGTCAGCACTTCCAGGCTCAGGTTAAGCTTTGGCTCTGCTGTTCTCTTGGCTCACCCTGAGCCTCAGGCTTGGCAAGGGAGTGGAGGCTGAGTTAGCTCCGTGTCTGGCAGGCAGCAGGGAGCTATTCCTGTGCCACACTGAAATGGGATCCCATGGCTACAACCCAAGATCCCAGGGCAGGACTTCAGCAGACTCTGGGACAGCCACAATTTCCCTGGGTGACCTTGGGCGAGTCCGTGCTCTGTTTGCCCAGTTTCCCCTTCTTGGGTTAAATATGGGATTCCTGACCATGAAACACATCCAAAAATTGCAGCTACTGGGTGATAGGACTGTTCCTTGGATCAGACATGCCCAGACACCCCAGCACCTCCTGTGACCTGTCAGCAAAAAATGTGTTGGATCATCCAGGACGTGTGACCTCACACGCTGGGGTTTGGCCCCACGTGGTGAGGGGTTGATCCCAAGGAGGACATTTTGTTTTACTTTCCCCTCAGGACCAAAGGAAGAAACAGTGAACGATTTTTGGAGGATGATTTGGGAGCAAAACACAGCGACAATTGTCATGGTGACCAACCTGAAGGAGAGGAAAGAAGTAGGTGCCCGAATGTTTCACAAGCTGGGATTTCACCCAAATTGGGCCAAATCCAGCCCATCCTGTGCCTATGGGCACGAACTGGAGCCATTCCCAGCCTTGTGAGGGTATCCAGAGCTCACCTGCACCTGTTTTCTCCCCCCACAGTGTAAATGTGCCCAGTACTGGCCGGATCAGGGCTGCTGGACGTACGGGAACATCCGAGTGTCCGTGGAGGACGTGACCGTCCTGGTGGATTACACCGTGCGCAAGTTCTGCATCCAACAGGTGCCAGGGATCGCCTCTCCCATCCCTTCCTGTCCCACCCCATCCCTCCCCTCTCCACACTGGGCATCCCAAAGGTGCTGGCTCAACTTCTCCAAGGTTCTGTGAGGGCAGAGTTGGGATGAAATGACCCCCAGCACCCATTTTTAACCAGAGCTGTTAAGAATTTGTTCCTCCCAAGAGCCTTTTCCCAGTGGTACCAGTGTGGCTGTGCTGAGAGCGGGGAAGCTGAGGGATGCCAGGGCTGAAATCCCATCCTGCAGTACTCCAGCACTCGCTGTTACCAGTGTTGGTTCCTCCTCTCACCCACAGACACTTAATGCCTGAAAATAATCAGGTTTATCCCCTCGGCTGAGACAAAATCCAGCGCCGTATGCGTTGGGTTTGATTGCTTTCCCATCTGTCACCACATTTCCTTGTCCTCCGAGGAGACTCTGGGTGTTTTAGTCACTCTGTTTGTTTTTCTGCTGCTCTCAGAGGCAGGCAGGGAAGAGCTGGTGCCTGCAAACCTGTCTGGACCCCGAGTGTGATTCTCCTGAGCCTCATCCTTCACTCCAATGGCCTGGACTTAAGTGTTTTCCTCCCCTGCCTTTAATCCGAGGATGGTGCAGGCAGAGGAGTGGGAAAGGCTGGAGCAACAGCTTCTGTTTGAGCTTGTTGGGGATGAAATCTGGCAGCTGCTGCCAGGTTGGATCCACACACGGAGGCAGGCTGGCATCTCACAGCCCTCAGATGTGGGATGTGGTGCATTAAAATGTCATGTTTTTAGGGACTGATTTGTCCCAGAGCCCAAGTCCGTGCCCTTTCAGCTGTGGATGCTGCTTCTTAAACCACCCAGCTCCATCTTGGGTCTGCAGCTCCCTCTCTCTCTTAATTTTGGGGGAAGAAGGGAAAGCCTGGGTATTTCTCATGAACCTGAGGGCACATTTCCCCTGCAGGTGGGCGATGTCACGAACAAGAAGCCTCAGCGCCTGGTGACCCAGTTCCACTTCACCAGCTGGCCCGACTTTGGGGTGCCCTTCACCCCCATCGGGATGCTGAAATTCCTGAAGAAGGTGAAGACCTGCAATCCCCAATATGCAGGAGCCATAGTGGTGCACTGCAGGTGAGTCCTGCTCCCAGCCGACCTCTGCCCATCCTGGGTCACCTGGAAAGCGTCTCCTGTTTAAAAGGATTTTTTGTTTTCAGTCAGGACTTTTTCATTCTCTTTATTTAACTTTCCTGTGTTAAAGGGGGATGTTCCTCATGGGGACATGGAAAAAGAGGCATGAATTGAAGGAAGTTCTTGGAATCAGTGATTTTAGGGTTTTACAGCTCATCTTGAGGGGTCATTTGGGTTGGCTGGGTGCTGAGTGAGTCAAGCTGAGCACTGCTGGCATCTCCCTTGGCTCTCCTCTGCCCTGGCATGGGAAGATAACATCCCTCTTTGGGCACTGAGCTGACAGATGGCCTGGAGCAAGGGCCATGGAGATTGGCCTCACCTGGAGTGGTTTCAGGCACAGCAGCAACCCTGGGGGAGCCACAGGGGTTTCCAGACTTCAATGAGGTGAAGCCCCATGGTTAAAGGCAGAGATGGTCACATTTGCAACATTCCAAGTCCATTTTTCCTGCCTTCTTGGAAAGCAGCTGATGCAAGAGCTTTGTCTTTTCCCTAAAGTCTGCTGGTCTCGTTGAAGACAATCTAGTCCTACCCCCCTGCCACGGCCAGGGACACCTCCCACTCCCCCAGGCTGCTCCAAGCCCCATCCAACCTGGCCTTGGGCACTTCCAGGGATCCAGGGGCAGCCACAGCTTCTCTGGGCACTCTGTGCCAGGGCTTCCCCACCCTCACAGGGAAGAATTCCTTCCCAATCTCCCGCCCAACCCCTCTGTTGCAGTGCCGGGGTGGGACGCACGGGCACTTTCATCGTCATCGATGCCATGCTGGACATGATGCACGCGGAGAGGAAGGTCGATGTTTACGGCTTCGTGAGCCGGATCCGGGCTCAGCGCTGCCAGATGGTACAGACAGATGTAAGTGAGGTGCTGCCCTGTCCCCTGGGCTTGGATTTCCTTCACCCAGTCAAAGCCTATGAGGTGGAGTGTCATCCCTCATTTTGGGTGATGCTGCATCAAGTGAGCCCTTCACGGGGTCCTGCTCTTTCTAATCCCCTTTGTAGAATCATTAAATCATTTAGGTTGGAAAAGATCCTTAAGATCAAGTCCAGCCGTTCCCCCAGCACTGCCAAGGCCACCACTGACCCATGTCCCCAAGTGCCACATCCACACAGCTTTTAAACACCTCCCTGGGGACTCCAACACTGCCCTGGGCAGCTGTGCCAGGGCTGGACACCCTTTCCATGAAGAAATTTGTCCAATATCCTAATCTAAACCTCCCCTGGCACAGCCTGAGGCTGTTCCCTCTCCTCCTGTCCCTGTTCCCTGCGAGCAGAGCCCAACCCTCCCTGGCTGCCCCCTCCTGTCAGGGAGTTGTGCAGAGCCACAGGGTCTCCCCTGAGCCTCCTTTTCTCCAGGTTTGGAGAACATTTTGTGTCACATCAGCTTTGTTTGGTGTGCTGAATAAAGTCCCAGTCCCCATTTAGTGGCAGGAAAGTTGGCACTCACTTTTCTGGGATCTCAGAGGGTGGGCAGGAGGGTGGTGGGTTTGCCCCCAGCCTGTGCTCACTGGGCATGGAAGGGGCACTGACAGCTCCCTGCACCCCTGGCAGATGCAGTATGTGTTCATATACCAAGCACTGCTGGAGCACTATCTCTACGGTGACACAGAGCTGGAGGTGACCTCGTTAGAGATCCACCTCCAGAAGATCTACAACAAAGTGCCAGGGACCAGCAGCAACGGGCTGGAAGAGGAGTTCAAGGTGAGCGTGGCTGTTGTCCTGGTGGGTCTGTTGGGATCACCGTGGGTGGCTCTGAAACTTCCCTCTGCTTTGCTTCTTGCCCTGCAGAAGCTCACTTCAATCAAAATCCAGAATGACAAGATGAGAACGGGCAATTTGCCAGCCAACATGAAGAAGAACAGGGTGCTTCAGATAATTCCATGTGAGGCTTGTTTGGCTGCGTGTCCAGTGGGTGTGGGGACAGGAATCGGGCTGGAGAAACGGGACAGCAGGGACCTCGTGGTGTTCAGCAAGGAAAAGTGCAAAGTCCTGCCCCTGGGGAGAGAGCAGTTTGTGCTGGAGTCACCCAGCTGGGTGGAAAAGCAGCTTGGCAGGAAAGGACCTGGGGGTCCTGATGGACTCCAGCCTGAACCTGAGCCAGCAAAGTGCCCTTGTGACAAAAGGGACGGTGGTGGCCTGGGCTGTGTGAGACAAAACACTTCCAGCAAGTCCAGGGAGGGCATCCTGCCCCTCTGCTCAGCACTGGTGAGGCCACACCTGGAGCACCAGGTCCAGTTCTGCCTCCCCAGGACAAGAGGGACATGGACAGACTGGGGAGAGCCCAGTGAGGGGACTGGAGCATCTCTGCTCTGAGGAAAGGCTGGCAGAGCTGGGACTGCTCAGCCTGGAGAAGAGAAGGCTCCGGGGGTCTCAGCCCTGTCCATCAACACCTGCAGAGAGGGTGCAGAGAATGGAGCCAGGCTCTTGCCAGTGGTGCCCAGGGACAGGGCAAGGGGCAATGGGCACGGCCATCTCCCAAACCAGGGCATGGCAGAGGGTGGAGCTGACTGTCCTTGTCCCAGTCAGGTGCACTGTGCTCCCTTTCCCTTATCTCTGTCTCTCACTCAGGGCTTGGTGACTCCCCAGCAAAGGCCAGGCAGGTTATCCCGAATCTCAGATGATTTTGTTCCCTTCCAGATGAGTTCAATCGAGTAATCATTCCAGTGAAGAGAGGGGAAGAGAACACAGACTATGTAAACGCTTCCTTCATTGATGTGAGTCTTCTCCAACCTTCTTGCCATCTTTTCCCAATGGAAACCACCTCACACTGCTTCCTTTGGGAAGAATTTGTCCCAAACACTCCTTCCATGGGTTTTGTACAGCTCCCTCCACTTGGCTTTGCTTTGTGTCACTGGATGGCGCTGGTTTCTCACTCTGAGAAACCCCTGGGTATATCCAGCTGCTTGTGGGAGAGGAGAGCTGGGGCCTGAGCAGAGCCTCCAAATTCTGGGCTCACCTCTACCCCTCTGGGCTCTGCTGATGGCTATGGAGAACAGATCCACGTATCCATGGAAATAACACAGCACTGGCCATTTGGTCAGAAAACATCCCCCAGATTAGGTTAGGGAGCAATGCACGATCCCAAAACCCTGGAGAGAAGCCAGGTCAATCCCATTACACCTGTCTGGGTGGCAGCAGGAGGCGAGGCAGGGAGGTTAAGTGCTGTCCTCACTCCGAGGAGGAGATAAGTGATTGCACATCCTTCTCTCCTGAGCAATCCTGTGGACTCCAGGGAGACATCTCGGATGAGTATTTATCTCCGTGCAGCAATGCCAGTGCTGGCCAAGTGACAGACCCTGCTCTTTTCCAGCCCAGTTTCTGCTTTCATCTCCTGATGACAGAGGTTTTTTTCCCCCGAAAGTGGCAATCACTGGGTTTGTCCAATAAAACCAGTTTATTCCCAGTTTTAACATCCCCAATTGATTGCTCCCTGCAATCTCCTTTGCTGGGTCCCTGCTGTGCCTGCGGGAGCAGCCAGGAGCAGCTGCCTTGTTGTGCATCCAGATCAGAAAGCGTCCATGGCACGTAAGCAATTTGGGCTGAGGATTCAATTTCCTGCCTCTGCTGAACTTTGCTTAAGTGACAAACTCCGGATGACGAAGCATTTGCAGTCACAGTCTGCAGGGAGGAGGGACAGGGGAGCAAGCAGCAGAGGGGTTTGGAAACAGAAACTCTGTGGCTGTGGAAGAGCCAGAGTCATCCAGCCTTGCTGCTGGTTTTCATAGATCATAGAATGGTCTGGGTTGGAAGGGACCTCAGGGATCATCTAGTTCCACTTCGTTTTGCTTGCTTCTTCCCCAAATCCCCCAAAAAAGTCGTACCTGGAGTACTTGGAGCTAAGGCAAAGCTCTGCTCCAGCACTCAGAGCCTGCAACATCGCTCAGGTGTGCTGGGAACCCAAATGGATGAAGCCAGACTTGTGTAGGGGATATGATCCTCCCAAAACTGAGCTGAGCTTGGTAACCCCAGCCATGTCCAAGAGATTCCTCCCGCTGCTCCACTGACGCCGTTCCCAAATTCCAGGGTTATCGCCAGAAGGACTCGTACATCGCCAGCCAAGGGCCGCTGCAGCACACGATAGAGGACTTCTGGAGGATGATCTGGGAGTGGAAGTCCTGCTCCATAGTGATGCTAACGGAGCTGGAGGAGAGAGGCCAGGTAAGCTCCTGGGATCAGCTGCATTAAACACCAGGGAAATAAATAAATGCATGGCAGGGGGTTGGAATGGGATGATGTTTAAGGTCTCTTCCAACCCAAACCAGTCTGTGATTCCATGAGTCTGTGAAGCCTGTGGGTTCCCACCTGGTGTTGGGCAGCTGCCAGAAGACTCTGCTGTCCAAACCCATGGGAAAAACACGGGATCCTCACCCTGTCCCCTTGTGTGATGCTTCCTCAGGAGAAGTGTGCCCAGTACTGGCCGTCCGACGGCTCCGTGTCCTACGGAGACATCACGGTGGAGCTGAAGAAAGAGGAGGAGTGTGAGAGCTACACGGTGCGGGACCTGCTGGTGACCAACACCAGGGTAAGGGCCTGGCTGCTCCCTCTGGGGAGCTCTGGGTGCTCCTGTGTCACTGCCATGAGCCCTTGCTGGTGTTCCCTCACCTCCATCAGCTCCCCATCATCCCAGAGGGATTGTATCCCTGTATCCCTGCTTGCCACCCCTGAGAGTTCCTGTCCTGCTGCTCGTTCCTCATCCAGCCCCTCTATCCTGCTGCCCTCACCACCCAGCCTCCCCATTCCCCACACTTTCCCTGCCCCATGCCATGGGAATGCCACCCCTCCTGCCCCACAAGCAGCGTTCCTACACGGATTGTTATCCCAAAGCCCTGAGCCGGTGGGTTCCTTGGTGCAGGAACCTCTCACCAGCTGCCTGACCTCGAGCTGTGCCCTCCCAACAGGAAAACAAGAGCCGACAGATCCGGCAGTTTCACTTCCACGGCTGGCCAGAAGTTGGGATCCCCGGGGACGGGAAGGGGATGATCAACATCATCGCGGCGGTGCAGAAGCAGCAGCAGCAGTCTGGCAACCACCCCATCACTGTGCACTGCAGGTAAAGCCTGGCTGGAGCAGCTGGGCCATCCCTCCGAGGCCACCTGCTCCACCAGGAGCTTGGGAGATGGTCAGAATCCCAAAGCACGTCCTGGATAAACCGGGAGAGGCTGGGGCAGGAGTGGCTCCTCCAGTTCTCCGGCGCTTCCCCTGTGGGTTGTTGTCCCCTGGGCAAAGCCAACAGGGGCAGGACAGGGGTTTTCCCTCACGCCCTGGTTTCTCTTTGCCAGTGCTGGAGCAGGAAGAACGGGCACCTTCTGTGCGCTGAGCACTGTCCTGGAGAGGGTGAAGGCAGAGGCGATCCTCGACGTCTTTCAGACGGTCAAGAGTTTAAGACTACAGAGGCCACACATGGTGCAGACACTGGTAGGTGCCTCCTGCCACACCAGGACCTCAGCAAGGATGGGCTGGGGGGCTCAGTGTTGAGCAAAAACCTCTTTGGTTCAAGGTTTTTGCTCTCCATGAAAGAGGGGGTGAGGGAAGATGGGGATTCATCATCGCTGGAAGTGTCCGAGGCCGGGGTGGTCAGGGTTTGGAGCAACATGAGAATGGTGGAAGGTTTCCCTGCCTCTGGCAGGAGGTTGGAACAAAGTCATCCTTAAGGTTCCTTCCAACCCAAACCATTCTAGGATCCATGACTATGGAGGTGGGCCAGGAGGTGTCTTCCCTTCTTCTTGTTAAGGCATCAAGTGCCTTTTGAGCACTGTCAGAAGTTGTAAGAGCTTCCCTGGAGACATCCTCAGCCACAATCCGTGTATTAATGGGCTGAAACACCTGGAAAACCATCCTGGAGTGGCTGTGGAGCCCTGCACACGGGCAGGGTTGGAGCAGGCAGGGCTGGATGAGGCCCTGCAAGAGGGGTTTGCAGGGATGCTCAGGGATTTAAAAGAAAAGTCTTTGAGGATGCAAACAGAACCTCAGAGAGGGAAGGGGAAAGCAGAGTTTCTTCTGCCATAGGTACCCCAGCAAGGGTTTGGGGGTCACAAGGAGGTGGGACCTGCTCTGGACACCTGACCAAGCGTCAGGTGCTGTCTCAGGTGTGGATTTTCCTGGTCTAACACCGTTGCCTCCCCAAATCCCACAGGAACAGTACGAATTCTGCTACAAGGTGGTGCAGGAATACATCGACGCCTTCTCAGACTACGCCAACTTCAAGTGAAGAAGAGCAGGAACAAAAATCCACACCCACCCCCCGAAACAAATGACAGAAGAGTTGCCTTCTTTAATATTTTGTAATATTCTGTTTGTTAATATACCCCTCCCCAAACAAAAAAAAAAAGAAAAAAAAACCTATGTGTATATATCTTAACTGTTTTAGAGGTTGGTACCATAAGCTTCATATTAGCTGGAGATTTTATATGTAGCAAAGTGTTAGTGCAGATACTGTTGGCTCCTTTTTTTCCAATGTTTTATTGGGGAATTAAATAGCGTGATGTTTGGATTAATATTGTCATACCATCTCTCTTCTGGAGAGTTGATACAGGCTGTTATTTTGTTTGTAAATCTTTTTNTTTTTTTTTTTTTTTGTCTTGAGGGAGTAAAGCCTTTTTTTAAAAAAAAACAAAAAAAAAAAGGAAGAGAAAGATATCCTGGATCTCATCTGAAAACAAAAACCAAACTCCTCCTCCTCCTCCCCCTCTCCCACCCCCACCAGCCACAAGCTTTTCCAAACCTCCAGGGAAATGGTTTCACATTTTTCTGCTGGTCAGCTCTTAAAAAAAAAATAAGGAGAAAAAAAAAAGCTCATTCTGTGTGTGTGTTTATATATAAATACCCTCATTTTTATAGCAAAAGCTAAAAACTTTCCTCCCTCAGGGTCAGGCCACCATGTGCTGCTGGTTTGGAAACTCTAATTGCCACACAGCAGCACCCAAATGTTGGGATTTTAACCCCAAAGAAGCAAACCCCAGGAAAACAAAAGGATTTTTGCTCCCTGAAGGAAAGGTCTGTGTCTTTGGGGCTGGATTTTAGAGCAGGGATTGGGGTTGGCCCCGTGGCCCTGAGCTGAGGGTGGTCACAGCGGCCCTGCCGTCCCTGCTCGTCCTCCTTGGACCGGGTGAGCTCCATCCCCAGCTGCTGGAGGGGAGCTCAGATCATTTTTCCTGGCATCCTGAGAGATCACAGAATGAGGGAATGGTTTGAGGTGGAAGGGATCTCCTAGAACATCCAGTCCCACCCCTTTGCCAGTGCTGGAGCAGGAAGAACGGGCACCTTCTGTGCGCTGAGCACTGTCCTGGAGAGGGTGAAGGCAGAGGCGATCCTTCCACTATCTTCCACACCTTCCACTAGCCCAGGTTGCTCCAAGCCCCGTCCAGCCTGGCCTTGGACACTTCCAGAGATCCAGGGGCAGCCACAGCTTCTCTGGGCACCCTGTGCCAGGGCCTCCCCACCTTCACAGGGAAGGATTTCTCCCAAATCCCTACTCCAGGCCTGCTCTGTTTCAAGAAGAATCCAAAAGGTCAAGAAATATCCTGAGGACTGGGAATGCAGCACTTCTGTATTAGAAAAAAGCAAGTTAATATGGTTGATTTTGGTATTGTCTTCATTACGAAGGAGTGCCTGAGGAAACACCTCCCTTGTCCCTCCTGCAGTCAGGGTTAACTGGGAGAGCTCCATCCCCACTGCAGGCACTGGGAGAACTGGTTTGGAGCAGAGGCTTCACCCCAAGGATTTCTCTGGACACTCCAAACAGCGATGGGGAGCACAGAGTGGGTGGTAGGGCCCAGGAATATTGACAGGCCTGCCCAGGGGTGTCCCAGGACCCAGGGTATGGGGTTGAAATCTAGGAAATCAGGAGTGAGAACAGCCCATGAGTCAGAGGATCTGAGTTTTCCAGCTTTTTCCATCCAGGCAGGATTCACAGGGGGGTTTGGCTTGCACACAGGCAAGGGAACACCCCCAAACACCCCCCCAGAAGTTGTTTTGCTGCTGCCGTCATCCCCACCCCATCGCCTGATACCCCTCAGGAGCCCCCAACATCACCCTGTTGCTAATAAATTCTGATGCCTAAATTTGGGGGGCTTTGGGCCAAAGCTGTCAGTCACACTCAGAAATAAATCTGGGGACCCCAAAGAAATGGGGACCCTCCTTGAACAGGAGGGCTTCGTTTGTCCCCACAGACACTTCACCCAGGAACGTGGACCACCCCAACAAGTCCCTCCATCCCACTGCCCCATGGGTGCTGGCTGCTCCCTGGTGCTTATAATGAGGTTTTCCCCCTTTTTTTCCTTCATTCCCGGGATCTCAGGAGACTTAGGGAAATTTTGAGGTCTGGGGAGCTGCCTTGACCTTTCACCACAGCATCTGCCCCGGCCCCATCCTGCCTCCAAGTGCAAATATCAGAGAGATGAGCAGCTGCTGGAGATTATCCAGGGCCAGATCCCGCCTAAATCCCCTTCCCGAGCTCTGTCACATCCTCAGAGCTGGGAGCTTCGGGCTCCACGGCCATTGCCAGTATCCAGCCCCGATTTGGGGGTGACAAACTTGAAATGGGGCGAGAACCAGAGAAATTGGGGTTGGGATGGGGTAGGGAAACTGAGGCACGGGGGATTTGCTCTCTTCCTTTCAACAAAAGCATCTCTGGAGCTGCAGAGGGACCGTCTGGATCCATCCCTTTCCCAGCTGCCGTGTTGGGAATGAGCCCATCCTGGGGGGCCCCAGCCCTGGGTGATGGAGCCACACCGGGGTCAGAGGGGCAGAATCCCCCTCAAAAAGGGGTGTCAGGTGCTGTCCTGCGGTGCCAAGGGGATTTGAAGGGAGGGAGGCACTGGACACTGGCACAGGGAGGCCGATGCCATCAGCGAGGTCGCGGTCCCCCGTGGGAACGGTGGCCAGGCCGACGTCACTGTCACCGAGCCCTTCAAATAGCGGTGCCTGCCCGGCCGGACACTGCTCCAGCCACCGGCCATCGCCATCACCGGCACCTGTCCGGCCAGGTGAAGCTGTCCCGGCCACGGTAAGGGGTGGGGTCGGGGTGGGGAGGGTCCTGCTTGCCCCAAACCAGACCCCAAAGACAGCCCTGGGGTGGGGGGGAATGTCCATGCTGGATCCAAACCCCAGCAGGACCCCGGGGTGCTGAGCCCCTCCGGCCTCTCCAGCTCCGAAGGACATCCAAGGGTGCTCATTCCCTCTAGATCTGCATCCCAAACCCACCCCAAAGAGACGCTGGATCATCCCCTCCAGCATCTACATCCCAAATCCACCCCAAAGAGCATCCGTGGGTGCTCATCCCCTCTGCATCTCCATCCCCCCACTCAACCCCTGGGTTTCTGCCGGACCCAAACCGCCCCAGGCAGCACCCACGGGTGCTCACCCCTCCCGCAGCCCCCCGGGGGTGTCCCCGGAGCGGATGCCGGTGGGACAGGGCCCCCTGTGTCCCCGCAGCCCCCCGGCCATGGCACCCCGCGGGTCGCTGCTGCTGCTGGCGCTGCTGCTGCTCAGCTGTGCCCTGCCCCGCGGCCGCGGCCAGCACTGGTCCCACGGCTGGTACCCGGGGGGCAAGCGGGACCTCCGCACCCCCACAAACCTCCAGGTAGGGTGTCCCCGGCGGGTCATCCCTCTCCAGGTCATTCCCTTCCCTCCCGGGGTGACTCCCCCTCCCAAGGGTGATGCCCACCCCGGCTGTGTCCCCCTGCCCTGGGGTTCCCGCTCTGCCGCCAGGGTTTGTGTCCTCCCACCCCGGGGTAAAACCCCCTGCTCCTGGGGTTGTGATCCCTCTGGATTATCCTCCCCGAGTCACACTGCCCCAAATTATCCTCCCGGGATTACACCCCCCCGCCACAATGTCACCGCCACACGAT
>VZRR01002995.1:0-21978 GCA_013398015.1 Oreocharis arfaki
GGGGCAGCACGGAGGGGATGGGGTAGGAGGGTGCTACCCCCCGCCGCCACCGCATCCCCGCGGGATGTCCGCCTTTGTGCCGTCGGGTCTCACCCCGCCCCGGGGTGAGCGGGGGGCACCGCGGAGGAGCCGCCTGGGCGGCCGGAGGGAGCGTGGAGAGGTGGGTTGTGTGTCCGGAGCGGCGGGGGGTGCGGGATGCTGAGCCCGACGTGCGGAGATGGGCGGCTCTCCGGAGTTTGGCGAGCGGGCAGCGAGCGGTCCTCACCCGCTCGGAGTCCTCTGCCTTTGCCACTGGAATTATTTCCTGCGAAAGGATCAACACGTGCTTTCCTTTCTCCGGGCCGAGAGTGGTGCTCGAGGGGGCTGAAACTCGGGTGCCGTCGGGCTCGGTGCGAAACTCCCCGCGTTCGGGGTCTCACGGAGGGCTGTGGCCCAGGGCAGCTGTGGCTGAGCATCCCCGCAGAGATGCTCTCCAGCTCACCCAGGGCCAGCGCACGCTTCTCACCGTGCCATGCCTCGGATTTCACTCCTGGCACGTGTGAGGGAGCTCAGGTCAGCAAGAGAGGGGGACACGCCGGTCCTCGGGGAGGGCTCTCCAGCACCCGGCGCTGCTGCGGTGAGACACGGCAGCTCCTTGCTGTGTGAAGTCTCCTGGCAGTGGGGTTGTCCTAGAAAGCCTGCAAGTCTTGTTTCTCCATTCAGTGACGTCAGGTTGATCAGGTTTTAAGGTGCGTGAAGGTTTCACGTACAGCTGTACGCAGAGATTTCGCGAGTGAGGGGCTTTTCCTCCATAATTTTCATTTACTTGACACAGAGGGAGTTTGAAGCAGCACGGTGCCTGTCGCTGAGTTGTGCCGCTGCCTCTCGGTGCCGTGCGGTCTCTACAGACGCTGGTGTACCTTGGCAGCTCATCCCCTCCTTAGGAAATCCTCTGGAGTGAAAAGTAAGTGTAATTTGTTATGAAATAGGCTGATAGACGAAACTTCAGTTGGCGATTGAAACCAGATGTGCATATTTTCCTTTTGAATCCTCAAGCAATAATAAAACTCTATTTTGACAGATTAAAAACTACTTGCAAATGGCAGAGGTAGCAGTGTCTTGCGATAATCCAGTAAAAACACGGAGGGCTATGAGCATCTCTGCCCAGGGTCGGGTATCTCCAAGTGCAGGAGATGCTGCTGCCATCACGAAGCCCAGATTCCCTTGGCCTGCCTCTGTCGTGGCAGAAATATTTACCAGGGCTTGGCTGAGGGCTGGAAAAAGAAATAAAAGAAACCCCAAAACAGTGTAGATAATGTTTCTAGAGAAAATATTTGGGGTGGGTCATGAAACAGATTAATTAGAGTGATAGCAAAAAACCTGAATTTCAGAGTGGTTTGCTCTGTCCTTACCTGTCTCTGTGCGGGTTTGCAGTGAACTTCTGATTTATTCCTTCATTTTTGAAAGTCCTCTGGAACCTGAGGATGCTCGTGGCGGTGGGTGTGTCACACTCAGCTCTGGCACCGCCGGGCTCAGCGGGGCAGGATTAGGGCTGGAGGAGCTTTATCAGCACTCAGCCTCCTCGCTTTCAAAAGTGGGGGGTAAAACCCAGCCAAAACAACCTGCCGTGGAATTGCTTCCTTCTCTCCACTTCAGAGGGAAGGACACCCTGCCGAGCACGGCCACGCGTGCTGGAGGGTTTGCAGCTGAATCCCTGGCTCCAGACTTTCTCACTTGCAGCTTCAACCCCGAGCAGGGAGGGAAACTTCTGCGACTTCCAGCTCTGCACAGGGCCAAGGTGTCCAGGAACCACACTGGTTATAGAAAGCAGATGGCCTTTTGCTGTAAATGCAGAACTTTGCATAGAAAATCTGTGCAAATGAGTTCGGTAGATAATTGGTTTGTGTGAGTGAGATCCAGATTTTTTGTATATGCAGATCAAGCAGACTGTGGGACAGAGCCAGCACCAATGCAGGTTAATTTTCAGCTATGGATACCTGCATATATAAATCCATGTGTATAAATATGCACACATGCAAATAGGCAAACATATACCAATAAAAATCCCCGAATTTGCTTCGGTGAATTATATGCAATAATATTTTTTTGTAGTAGCAAAGGCTTGCTTCATTTTCAGCAAAAGTATAGGCAGAACAAGATACACAGCTTTTTGCCAAAACAACTGTATTTGTGTGCAGAACTGGCACCGTGGGCTGTGTCCTGATGGGTGGGGAGGGGAATGAGCTTTATCCCATTTGCCTGTTTATTATTGCTGGTTGATTTCTGATTTCTCAAATGGGAGCTGCGTGGTTTGAGACTCTTCTTCCTTTTTTCTTTCTTTCTTAAAACGTTGCATAGCGTTTTCCACTTCTTGGTCAGGATGGAGGTGTTTTGCACTTGCCTTGAAAAATCTCGGATGGAAAAGGGGACACCCCAAGCTGAAAGGGTGATTTTGGTTTTGTGCCCTTCCCCCTCCCGTGTCACGTGGTTTGTCAAATGATGTCGCTGGGAAATAGTCCTAATGAACATTAATCTGTGGCAGGGCAGACTTTGGACCAACGGGCCGGGACGGGGCGAGGTGCCAGAGATGCTCATAGCTGAGTGGAGAGCTCAGCCTGGCGGGGTCGAGTCTCCTTCTCACATCCCAGGAGAGGGAGAGGGCAAGCAGAGCCTTTGTGTCAGATCTGCACTCACCAAAACTCTCTCCTAGAGGGAAAATACCTTCAGAAGGACAAGTTCTATTCCCGTGGCCATGGGGGACCAGGGCAGCAGAGCAGCTGGGAGGTTGCTCCGCTGCAGCTCCTCTAGCAAGCTCTCTTCTTGGCTGACGTTTTCTGCTCCTTTCTCTCCCAAAACGGGGAGGAGGAGGAAGAGGAAGCAAGCCTGCTGACTCGGGGAAACAGAACTGAAAAAAAAAGCAGGTCTGCCGAGCAGCAGAGGGCTGTGACTGCCGTGGGTCTCACGTGCCCGCTGCGGTGGTGGAGCGAGCGGTGGGAGCCACAGTTCCCATTGCAGGGGTCCCTGCGGGGCTGGGCAAAAACATCACCAAAACAACAGCTCCTCCAGCACGTCTGCTCCTCAGAGAGCTAAATATAAACTAATCGGGCGAAGAGGAGGGAATTTTCCACCATGCTACTCCTCTGTGCCTGCCAGCCTGCCGGGTCATGAAGCCTTTGGGCTGCTCCCCCTTGGGGAAGCCCTTGTCCGCGATCCCCAGCATGGCACGGGATGAGTGCCACCGCTTTCTTTAGGGATGAGACCTTCTGTAAATTCCTTGAAAGCAATCAGGACACTGTCAGACCCGAGCCCTGGAGCTCTGCTTCTGCCCACAAGTCTCCCTACGGGCGGTGGCTGTGTTGTAATTGTGAAAAAGGACTTCAGCAAGGTCACACTCCACGCCCGCGGTCGCAGCCTGGCTGCCCGCGACCCAGCTATTTCTGTAGAGCAGCAGTGCAGAACGTGGCTCTGCTGCAGGCAACTGGAGAGAGCAGATCCACAGGCACTTTTGTTTTTCCAAACTTTCCTGAGTTGGCTGCCTTCGGAGAGACAAAAATTGCCAAGCAAGAGGCTACTTCTGAAACCTCGCTGGGATGGCGCGTCTCAGTACAGGCTGTGGATGTGTGGGTCTTCAGTCATCGATGGGAACTGAAAATTAAGAAGTGTGCTGGTGCAGTTAATTTCCAGCCAGAATTTGTCCTGGCTTCAGGTGGTTAACTATCCATGAGTTTTGTAGCCTGTGGCGTTGGATATGTGTGATATTGCATCTTATGCATCTGGCATATGCTGTGTGACATAAATGAGATTTGATATGTTAGAAGCTCCTTTGAAATGCAGGGAGGAATAAACTGCATTAGACTGACCTGCAGGAGCAGCACCAAACCCTGTGTGAAGTGTGGCTGCTCCCAGCACTGCAGCCTGTGGGTCCCTGCATGGATGGGTGGGAAGTACCAGGCGAGTTTGTCTCAGTAATCACTTCATTTGAGTAATATTTTAAGAACTGGTTGAGTGAGTGCAAAAAATCTGTTCTGGTGCATTGAGTTTCTGTACCTCCCCCCTAAAAGTGTGCCCAAGGGAGACTCGGTCATGGTTTTTGCTTTTAGAGGATTAAATATAGCAGCATCATTGGTGTCACTCCTCTGTAGTCCATTTGAAGCATCCCTTGGGCTACATCATTCCCTGTGTTTGTGGCTCCTGGCCATAGCTTTTGCTTTCAGCAGCCAGGGCTCAGGGCTGGCTGTGCGGTAGGTACGGGACCGTGGTGAAAGAGGAGTTTGACTTCGCGGCCGTTTCGTGCTCACATATCCTTACGTCTCCCAGGGTTTGTGAAAAATGGGGTCTGGCAAGCTTTGATCCGGCAGCTGGAAAACCTGCTCTCCCTCTCTCTGCTCAAAACCAGCTCCTGAAAGGGAGGACCAGGAGTTCTTTGGATGGCTGAGGAGAAGCAGGGCTTGGGGAGGTGGTGGTGCAGAACGATGTGGCTGCCGAGGTGCGTCAGTGACTGGCTTTGGTCTCAGTGACTGGTCAGGACCAGGGGTTCAGGAGACTCACCCCTCATCCTGCTCCTAAAGCCAAGTGGATGAGTTCAAGTGTGTTACTTATTTGCATTTAAGATTTTTTTTTTTTGTCCTTTACCCCATGATGACTCTTGGAGTGAATTCAGACAAGGCTTCGTGCTCCTCTGCCCTGCTTGTACAAGCGCCATCATCACTATTCTGCACCACTGGGAAATGTTAATTATAAGGAAAAGGCATTAATGCAGACAACTGTCTGGTTAGGACAGCCTGGCAGCACAGTTAGGCCAGGTGGAGCTGGTTGTTTCTCATTTCAAGTGATGTGGGAACGTCACAGTAACTGATTTTTGTGTTTCTGTGCTTGCCTTAACCTTACTGAGAACAGCCTGCTGGTGTGCTGGGCAATAGTTGTCAGTGCTATGAAATGACTTCAAGTGTATATATTATTATCCCTGTTGCCATGTGCTTTGGGGTTTTTTTTGTCCCAGCTGGTACAAATGAATATTGTATAATATTTTTGAAAGGACAAGTTTTAGTACTATGAACTAGGTGCCAAAAGCTACAATTGTGTGCCAAAGCTGAAGAGCCGTTATAATTATAAAGATACAGAAAGCATTACAAATATCCACTTTTGGTTTTTTAGCCTCTCTGTTAACTCAGAAAAACAGGTTGCCCAGAGAAGCTGTGGCTGCCCCATATTCAGCGCTCTGGAAGTGTCCAAGGCCAGGTTGGATGGGGCTTGGAACACCCTGGGATAGTGGAAGGAGTCCCTGCCCATGGCAGGGGGTAGAACAAGATGCTCTTTAAGGTTCCTTCCAGTCCAAGCCATTCTGTGGTTATTGGACCATCAGCTGTGTTATAAATGAAATGCAGTGCAATGGATGGTACTTCTCAGAGTGAAAGCATCGTGGTTAACGAAGATGTACATTGCCAAAATGTAAATGTTTCATTTAGAAACTCTCACCCACATTTTCAGTTGTGCATGGTTTGTGTTGTTGGTAGAAATTACTTTTCCCATGGGAGTTTCAGATGTGTTTGAAACTTAATGTAAAGGAAAAGTTCTGGCTCTGCAGTGTGAAGGATTGTGCTGTGGTGTGATGCCGTCCCTGTGCCTGTCTTGTGAACCCCACGACACACCAAAAAGGTGGCAGCTTCAAGAGGAGCTGGACCAGAGCCAGGCCAGCCTGTGAGGAGCTGCTCTGTCAGTCCACCCTCCTGATCCCTGCACATCCCACCCTGGGACATGGGGGCTGCTGGGCACAGGGTGCAGCAGCTCCCTTGGGGTGTAGGGCAGCGAGCCAGAGAGCCCTGCTCCTGGGAGTGCTCCGTGTGTCTCTATTCTTAGTAATTTTCTGAATTAATTCTTGCTAGAGCATGGACTTGATGATCTTAAAGGTCTTTTCCAACCTAATGATTCTATGATTCGGTGTCTTTTAGAAAGGCCCCCAGTGCAGAGATGAAGCTGTAGCACTGGCTGAGAGCCCCCCTGCAGTCATTTGTGCTGCTGTAGTTTATTGCAATGATTATTGTCTGTATTGTTCAGGAAAAAATTGCACTTTGCCCTTGCTCTGGATCTGCGTGGCTCCAGCCTCCCGCCGTGCTGGGAGGTGTCCCACTGCCGGTCTGCTGCCTCTGAGGGAGCTGCTCCAATTCTCCTGCCCCCTCTGAGGCAGCCAGCTCATCCTCAGCAGTCACCACTCCACGTTCTCCCAGTCTTGCACTGTACCTGTGTCTTCAAGCCCCCCAGTTACTCCTGGAGTCTCCTCCAGACCTTGGTCAGAGGTGGGAGGAGGCCCGCAGAGGTCGTGGAGTGCAGAGCACAGAGGCTCTACCATCCCTTCTTCTCCTGGAGACCCCAAATTTATCCAGCCTGTGGACATATCCCTGCATGCCTGGGTAATCTACTGCACCATGCAGGAGCCAGGAGACATGCCCCTGCCTTTGAGGTGAGTGGCTTTTTAGCAGTTTAGTTTTTTAAGGTGTATCTTAACATCTCTGTGACCAGCTGTGCTTCTCTCTGCTCTGTATTACCAAGCTGTTCTCGGTATTCAGCGCTTTGCTGGTCTCGAGTCACTTGCACAGCACTGGTTTTCCTGTTTCCTTCCCAATTACTGCCAGAAATACTGCCTGGCGTAGGGTGACAGTGTGGTTTCTGTTGCAGCCAGTGTCACCAGTTACTTGCAGGTCTGTTTGAGCTGTGCCAGTCGAGTGTTATCAGTAGCTGTCATCCACTCCTGGGCGCTTTAACGAGGTGTGTCACACCAGCGCTCCCTTTCACCTGCACAAAGACTCCAGGTGAGGGGAGAGCTCTTTCCTTGGCGTTGTGATTCCTGACTCCCTGACCTTGCACTGAAACCAGAGCCTTGCTGGCTCGAGGTCTCACCCACCCCATTTACCAGGCTGGCTTGTGCCTGTCCTCGGGGACCATCGGTGGTGATGGCTCAGAAGACTTTTTGGCATGATGTTATAAAATCGAAGGTGTAAATTTATTTGGAGCTGTTGTTTAAGAAGGATCTATATTTAGTGCCTGCTGTTTAATATCACCCCAGGTTACTCCTGACAAATGTGACTGTGTTGTTTTCCTTTCTGCTCAGGACAGTAATGTTTATATTGTCTCTTTCTTCCTTTTCTGCATCCTGACTAATGTTTCCACCATTCTTTCTGTTCTTGTCAGTGGGACTTCTTGTTGTCCTTAACATCTACAAAACCCCCTGTATCTCATTTTCCAACAAAGCCTGACATTCAACTCACAGTCACATTCATTTAAGGTGTGGGCATTATTTTAGGGACTCCATAATGGTTTGCAAATTCCAGGATCCGTTAATTCCTTCGCTCATTAGTGGATACATGTTCTTTCATGTGATGAAGGTAGACATTTTTGCTGCCCTATTTGTCCTGGGCAATCATTCATGTTTGTGCACTGACAGAATACCTGGCGTGGTTCCCTTCCTGGCAGCCTTGGAGCCGGGATGGGATGCAGCATTTAGGTCACTTCTCCTCGGGATGCCGTTTCAGGAGTGAGCTTTGTGGTTCTCACCACGCTGCTGCTGGGGCCAATCCTTCTGTCCCCTTGGGTTTCCCTTTTCTGTGGCACAGGGGAATCTCTTTCTCTCCTGATTTTCACCTGTGGCACAGAGGAGTCTCTTTCTCTCCTGATTTTCACCCGTGGCACAGGGGAATCTCTTTCTCTCCTGATTTTCGCCCGTGGCATGAGAGAAAGAGGGATATATGGAGACTGACCAGAGATGGAGACCAATGGGGTGGAAAATGCAGATTTTCAATTTCTTTTTCCTCTTTATTACTGTGTGTTCACACTGCCATAAATGAGCTCGAGGAACGCGGGGCAGGACTGTGTTCCTGCCAGCCCAAATAAAACCAGGGGCTGTTTGCATTTCCACTTACTTTTTAAAAATTTTCCTCACCTCCGAGACAGGCTGCAAAATCTGGGCTTTTATGGCAGCTAACCTACAGTGGAGCTCATCCTGCCTTACTCCATGGGAATCAGGGGCGTCTCCAGGGACAAAGCATCCCAAATTTGGGAAAACTGTCCTCTGTGGGCATTGCTTCTCTGGCTGGGCAATCCCCTGGTGGGGTACCTTGCTTTGGGGCAGTGGTACCTCGGGTTTGCTGGAGCTGTTCCCCATGGGAAGCATCTCACTGCTGGCCCTCAGGGGTCCCCTGAAGGAGCCAAACCTGCAGAAGGTTTGGGCTCTACGTGCTCCTGACACCTCGCAGCAGCCGGGAGTGTGTTACAGCAACAGATTCCATATTATTCCAGCCCTGCAAGCGTCTCCCTGCGATATTAAAAACACCAGCTAAAAGCCAAGTCCAAACTCTGAATGAATGGCTCCGTGGAAATGCTGTCGGGCACGTTTCAGTGCTGCTTTGGCTTTGATTTAGACGGGTAAACACCGTGAGTGGGTGTTTGCTTTGACTTTTCCCTCGTAGCGAAAGACTTCCTTTGAGGGAAGGCGAAGCCTCCAGTGCTGTTCCCCATCTCAGCATCAGCCCAGTCTGGCTGTGGCTGGCTGTTGGCAGTGCCTTCACTGCGTGCCTGGGCCTCGTGCTGCCCAGCAGCAGTGGGAACCCCCCCAGTTTCCCCAGGATCAGGGATGCCCCGTGCCCAGGGCTCTGCTCACGGGTGTGAATAACCCTGGATTTCTCCATCTGGGTGCAGCACAGTCAGCCCAGCTGGGATGATGCTACAGGATGGACATCCTTGGCTTTTGTAGGCATCTCCCCCTGCTTGTCCCACCCTCTGCTCTGTTCCCCTTGAAGCTTCCCAAAATCACCTCCAGCTTTGGCTGCAGCAGGATGGCTCTGACATCAGAGACAGCCTTTGCCACGTGGTGGGTGGTCGCTGGGGGAGGCAGGGTGGGTGCAGCCCGTCCTCTCCTTGCCCTGCTGCACCAGGCAGAGCCCCCCCTCTGCTCCCCAGACATTCCCCCATCTCCACCAGAGCTATCAAACCCGGCTCCTTGGCAGCCCTTGCACGTAGGAACCGTCTTTGGGTGACAGATTGTTGTGTATTTAATGAACCCGAGGAAAACAAGGAATGTGAGGGCTGCGGGGCGATGCGAGTTTGCTGTTCAGTCTGCCAGATTCACGCTAATTCAGACAACTCACAGATGTTTGGCTGCTCGTTCGTTAAAGAGATTCATGGAAGATGCAGGGCTCGGAAACTTACGGAGGTGGCAGTGTGGGCAAAGGTCTCCTGGCCCTGGAGGGCTCCTTGCCTCCCTCCTCTGTGCCTTCCCCTTGCCGGTGTTGATGGCAACGGACAGACAAACAGCAGGGAAAAGTGCCTTGCGGTCGCTAGGAGGATTAATAAAGGCTCCAGGTTCGTCTTTCAGGAGCCCAGGAGCTCTTTGAAAGCCATTTCTCAGCTGAGGAATGAACCCCCAGAGCCTGCCCAAGAGCCAGAGTACTTTGGTCTAGTGCAAACAGTGTAGGGTGTGCAGGTGACAGACAGCAGGCACGTGTGTCACCCTGTGTGGGCACCGAGACCGTCCACTGAAAGCATCCGAAATTCTTTTGATACTGCCTGCTGAGTTCAGGGAGATAATTCCAATTTTTGGAAGGTTCTAAGTGGTCATTCTGCTGGGCTTCACGTGAGGACTCTGTAATCTTATGGCATTTATCCATAAAGGGGAGGTGGTAGAAGATGATGTGGAGTCTGGCAATTGATCCATACATCCGGTATTTCCCTGCTTTAAATCCAGGCATGTCCATAAGGGCTGTCAGCCTCTACCTGTTCTCCATCTCAGCCTCGGAGAAAGGAGAAATCTGGCTTAGGAGCAGCATCCAAATTGGCTCTGGCAGCGATGATGGGGTGTTGTGGCTCTTGGCAAGTGCTCCCCAGTTACACAGGGAGATGTCCCAGATCTTGCTCCTGCTTCATCTCGGTGGATTTTTGGTGGTCACTGATGAGCAGCAGCGTTGCAGTCAGTGCTGAGTTCGCTTTGCATCTCCAGGATTTGCTTCTCACAGGGACTCTGAGAGCTCTGGAGCCAGCAAGGAAGCCTGGGCTGGCTGAGAACCCCCCCTAACTGAGGGTGGGGAGGCCCTGGCACAGGTTGCCCAGAGAAGCTGTGGCTGACCCATCCCTGGAAGTGTCCAAGGCCAGGTCAGACAGAGCAACCTGGACACATGGAATGAGATGAGATGAGATGAGATGAGATGAGATGAGATGAGATGAGATGAGATGAGATGAGATGAGATGAGATGAGTTTTAAGGTCCCTTCCAACCCAAACCATTCAGTGACTCTAACCTTGAGAGCATTATTGTGTGTCTGTAAGCAGATGGATGTTGTTTCATGGAGACAGGTATTCCGAGGGGTCCGTGTGCTATTTAAAGCTGTTTATACTTGAGAAGTGAGTCAGGAAAAGCAGTGTGGTGGGGCCATTTACCGTCTCCAGCTCAGACATCTCAGGCTGTATATGGGAAAAGAATATAAGGAAGAAACAAGAATTGGTTGTTTTTTGTGTCTGTTTACTAGAGCAGCATGCTCTGAGCAGTAATTAAAAGTAAACCCAGACCCTGCTGCCTTGTTCAGCATCCCTAGTTGTTGAGATTAAGCAGCCAAAGCAATTCTCAATTCAGCAATTCCTCAGCTTTTGGGAGTGTGGCCAACACTCACAGTGTCTCACAGACCAGTGCGAATTCTTGTAATAAATCTCACAACTGGGGCGGCAGGGGAAACCCACAGAAAGGTGAGATGGTTTGTTGGGCCAGCAGGCTGGACTGCTGCTGCTGCTTCAGCTGCTCTTCTCCAGACACAATCCTTGGTCCAGTATTTCCACTCTTCCTTGGAAATACTGCTCGAAGGTAGAAGCAGTCCCCTAATGAGTGGAAGAGGCAATGATTACAGGTTTTCTCAAAGAAAACGTGTCATTTCTGTGGTCATTGGGACTGAGATCATGCTGTGGGCTCTGTCTGCATGGCCCACACTTCCAGGGATGGGGCAGCCACAACTTCTCTGGGTAACCTGTGCTGGGGTCTCACCACCCTCAGAGGGAGGAATTTTTTCCTAATACCTAATCCAAACCTACTGTCTTTCAGTTTGAAGCCATTCCCCCTTGTCCTCTCGCTTCCCACAGCTCCTCGCCTGCACCTCTGTCTTGCTGGTCGCTGTTTTGCAATGACTAATTTTGCTTTCTTCTTTTCCTTTTCAGTTGCCAGGGAGGAAAAGGCAAGTCACTGCCAGCACCATTTCCTTCGAGCTAAAGATGTTGAGACAAAGCACCTCTGCCCCTGCCCTGTCCTTTCAGTCCTTCCGCTGCTGGTGTGTACGGGACTCATTCCCCTGCCACTCCTACTCCCTAAGAGCACAGGGGCAATAAACCTTTTACTCAAGTAGATGGTGTGTAATCTTCCTTAATTCCTCTTATTCCTGTTTTTTGTGAGAGCTTGCCTGCAGTTGAGGTTCAACCCAAGCACGCAGATCTGGGTATGAGCTTGGACTTCAGGCTCTCCCTGGAGACTGGGGGTGTTTGGAGGTGTGGTTTGGGGCTTGGAGTGCAGGGTACCCTCTGCCTTGTGTGACTTTGGTGTCAGGCTGAGGCAGTACCTAGGCAAGTGGAGCAAGGGATTGGATTGAAATAACAGTTTTATTTGCTCAGTAATTTATTTATGGTTGTGGGCAGGACCACGGTATGTCTGTTGTTCCTGGTCGGAGGGTTAATCAGGGCTCCACCAGCCAGGTTGCACGTGGCCATCTGTGGTGGCTGCACGCGGCATTTTTGGTTCCTGACGTGGCCCTGTGGGATGGGTGCTGTCATGGGAGACCTCGAGCTCCTTCTGGCTGTGGATTCATTAGCGTGGCTGTAGATGTCTTCTCCATCCAGGCTGTCCTGCGCCGGCAGGACAGGTGAGTTCGGGGTGTGTTGGTGAGAACCTGTGTTCCTGTGTGAAGCTGTTGGTCAGAAGCACTGGGGTGATGTGGTTCTTGGAGCTGTGCAGCCCTGGGGAGCCGTGCTCACCTCAGACACTGCTTCCCCTTTGCTATGTTACGTGCAGGCAAGTCCTTACTTACTAATGAGCGCTGAAAGTGTGTCTTTGTCTTGTTAGCCCTGGAAAAGTCTGGTCTGGATGCAAGCAGGAGGCAGAGGAAGACATTTCATTGTTCCTTTTCTTCAGCTGGTAGTCTCTGAGTACCTGGAGCGTGGGGCAGCACAAGTCTTTGCCAGGCAGGAGCTGGGCAGGAGGGGAACACCGTGTGGGAGCCGTGGTCTCCTGGATGCTGTTTGCCCTTCCAGCAGCTGGGGAAGACCCTGTGGAGCAGGAGGCATGGTCTGCAGGCTCAGGGTGAGATGGGCAGGGCTGCAGCCTTTCTCCTCCCAAGGCTGGGCAGCCTGGGGCAGCTCTTTCCTCTTGACAGAGCCCCAGGGGACCATCCTGAAGCGGCTGCCTCCGTGGAAATTTCGTCCTTTGAAAGTTACGTGCGCTCACTCATGATCCTGTTTGCTCAGGACTAATCCGTGGGGCATTTTCAGAGTGTAAAGACTTCTTCTCGGGCCCTGAATGGCATCTTTCATGTTTATTGGAGGTTTTTACCCCATAAATAAGCTCAATATTCTGTAATGACATAGAATAGTGCTCAAGCAAGGGGGACAAACTGCCCAGAGCTGAGCCCACTCAGCCCTGCTGCAGAAGGCAAATTGTTGCCTGAGTGAGGAAATAAACCTACACTTAGCGACATGCAAATGATAGACTTTATGGATTTTTTCCAAACTCATAACACAATAAATCAAGAAATTGGAGATCTACTGCTTGGCATTGTCCAAAGCCCTGAGGGTGAGACAGGATGTGCAATGAGGAGATTCAGTGTAGCCCCAAATCACTTCCAAGAAGTGGAAGGATGGGGAGAGAGGCATGATTTTTAGTTTGGGTGGATATTGCTGTGTTATGCTTGCAGAAAGCCTTAAACCCCACAATTTTCAGCTACAGTCACCAATTTTGTCTATTTCCCCAAATTCTTTTTAGGTCCCTGTGGGGTTTGGGAGGGGATGACCAGCTGTGCTGTGCCTGGTCCCCACAGCGGTCTGACTGCACGGAGAAATCAAGATGTGCATAGTGAAGGGAATTTCTGTTTCACTGGTGAGAGTGGGAGAGTGGTGAAGCCCTAGAATCGTGCTCAGAGTTTGGCCCAGAGGGATTAGGTTTTGGTCCTTCAGACATGTGGGTCTAACCTGTGTTGGAACAAACTCCAGAGTGGCTCCTTGATCAGCCATTTTCTTCAAGCACAGCACAGGGAATGGTGCTGGGGCAGGGCTAGGGAGTGGGGTCCTGCTTGGGTCGTGGCTTCTTCACTGGAGACTTGGATCAGCATTAAAAATTCAGCAGGGGCAGGTGATTTATATTCTGAGAGAATTGGCTCTCTTCTGCCTGCAAGGTGTATCAGTATGCAAAATGCAGCTCCAGCTCCTCGTTCCCGTGCGCCCTTTCCACTGTAAATAGGTTTTATGTCAGTGTGTGTGTCTGGAGATGGATTATTGAGCTGGACAGGGGTTGAATGTTTTCTGTGCAGAGGGTGGTGAGCCTACAGCAAGTGGAAATCTGTGTGATGCTGGGCCTCAGTCGTCTTCATGAGGATTGTTTCTGGGGGTCAGACCATGGAATCAGGGAGTTGGTAAGGTTGGAAAACACCTCTAAGATCGTGGAGTCCAACTGTTTCCCCAGCACGGGCAAGGCCACCACTAACCCATGTCCCCAAGTGCCACATCCACAGGGCTTTTAAATCCCTCCAGGAATGGGGACTCCAGGCTTGGTAACTCTTTCTGTGAGGAAGTTTTTCATCATGTGCGTGGGGATGTGATATTGGTCACTGTTCATGCTCCCTCCAGCCATGGCAGAGCATCTGACAGACAGTCTGCTGAATCCTGAGGTCTTTTCCTTGCAGTTCAGTGTAGCAGGTGAGCAGAGCGTGGCTGTGAGTGGTGCTTGGAGCCTGCTCTGCTAACACCAGACATGTGCGAGACCTCCCTGCAGGGAAAGGTTGTTTATCCCCTGTGAGGAGCTCTAGGGCTCCTGCTCATGTCTTGTAAGGAGCATATTTGTTCCCCAGCATTGTCTTTGAAGCCCATGGATGGGAGCTGGATCATTTGACTTCATTTTTTTCCAAGCCAAACACTCCATGGCTGCGATACTGTCCGGAAAGCAGCTCTGAGAGAAACCTCTTCCCACCTCTGCCACTGCAAAGATCACACAAGGCTTCTGCTTGGTCTGTGTTTCGAACCATGTAAAAAAAGCAGGGTTTGCTAAAATTTGGGTGTCTCTGTGCGCTAGAGCTTCTCATGGGCACTTCCTACAGCTCAGGAGATTGTGTCAGTCCCAGTGGCCATGGCTCGAGTCTAAACTTGACCTTGACATCACGATGAAGATAGTTCCTTTATCTGATTGCAAACGAGGAAATACATTTCTTAAAGTAATTAATGGTCCCTGAAGAGTATCTTTTTATTAGCATGTGTGTATGTGTGTGTGTGTGAAAGCGTCCAGTCTATAAATACACAGTGGTTTCCTCCTCAGCATCAATAGGGTCTGTCCCAGCTCTGCAGTTTGTGTCCCATGGCACTTGTTTGCACAGAGAGGATGTGACAGGGCAGGACCGTGCGTCAGGAGCCCTGTGAGGCAGGATGGGGAGCCAGAGATCACATTTCACTGGAAAGTTTCCCTTTTTACTGCAGTTTCTCCGTGGGGAAGGTTCCAAAACCCAAGCAGGCAGTGGTTAAAATTGCTGATACCTGCAAGTGTGCCTCGGCCCCGTCGTTGGGGGGTGGCGGTGGTGGTGGCTGCCAGCTTGCCAGCAGTTTGCTGTGTTGCCTGTCATTAGGGCTGTGTTAATTGCAGGGGATGCAGAGCAGCAGGGAGAGGGGAGGTGTGATGCTGTGTGCTGCATCCCGGCCGGCTGGGGCAGGGAGCCTCTGCCTGTGCTTGCTGCTGCTCCTGCCCGGGTGTGTACCCGAGTCTGCTGCTGCAGCAGTAACCATCACCTTAGGGAAGGGTAATTATTGCTGAAGAAATCATACCTGGCCAACGAGGAGCTGTGCTTAGCTGCTTTCATGCTGCTCTGAACCCCTGTCAGATCTTTGTGCCGACAGTGTCCCCGGTGTCCTCCCAGCATGGAGAGTTTGGCACTGCAGCGAGCACTCCTGTCTCTGTCAGGATCAGGGACAGTTAAGGCTGGGACAGATAGAAATCACAGAATCACAGAATGGTGTGGTTTGGAATGCACCTTAAAGACCATCTCGTTCCAGCCCCTGCCATGGGCACCCAGGTCGCTCCCAGCCCTGTCCAACCTGGCCTTGGGCACTGCCAGGGATCCAGGGGCAGCCACAGCTGCTCTGGGCACCCTGTGCCAGGGCCTGCCCACCCTCCCAGGGAAGAATTCCTTCCCAATATCCCATCTTACCCTGCTCACAAATTACATGTCGTTTTGACACTCTGAAACGTTTGCTTTTCTGTTTGACAGTTTTCATTTGGTCACTGGCTTGCCCAGAGGTTTATGATGAAGGTATCAGTAAACTGTAAATTATGAATCCACTGATACCCCATAGAAAGCTGGACACTGTGCCAGGCGCCCTTGGGAGCAGTAAATCTTCAGAAAATGTATTGATTCCCGATCTTGGCTTTGCACTCTGCATGAACTTTGTCCTCATAAAATAATAGAAGGTGATTTTTCTTTACCAGCCAGCTGGCCTTTA
Source organism: Oreocharis arfaki (assembly GCA_013398015.1). Classification (NCBI taxonomy): domain Eukaryota; kingdom Metazoa; phylum Chordata; class Aves; order Passeriformes; family Paramythiidae; genus Oreocharis; species Oreocharis arfaki. Next base: position 15,693 of record VZRR01002995.1, read on the forward strand.
AATGAGCTACTCTTAACACCACTGCAAGCTCTAATCCGAGTAAACACGGACAGGATGATTTAGGAGCTGGGAAGAGCAGCCATATCAGTTTGGAATAAGGGTTAATACTTAGTGGAATGTTTTCATCCGTTGTCCCAAAATATCACAATTGGCTTTGACTGGCTGGTACAAGATGGGTTTTTTATGCTCTTTGGATTGTGCAAATGGTGGGTTTGGTTGTTTGCATTAACTGCACAGCAGCAAAATAGTGAAACAGGATTAGGGGAGTGATTTGGGGAAAACGCTGATTTCGGTAATCAGATTTGAGCTGCAATCTGTCTGCTTTACAAGGGAATAAGCCTGCTGGGGAGGATGCCAGGAGGTGAGGCAGGGCTCGTGGTCACGGCTGGTCAGTGCTCTGTGAGCCTGGCTTGCAGTTTGCATTTGAAGAGCCTCCTTGTGCTCCAGCCTTAGCTTTTCTTACCTAAAAGTACCTAAGAAATAGGTAAGGATCAGGAGGCATGGCGTGGCCCTTAGGATTTCAGGGCAAGGAGCTGTCTCTCCTTCCTTGCATGCAACCCTTTGCCTTTTTTTTTTCCCTAAAAGGCTTTTCATAGATTGAGAATCATGGAGTAACTGGGGTGGGATAGGGGCATCCAGGGGATTTCACAGCCATAATAATGCTGGAGAGGCTTTTTCTGCTGGACATCTGCTCCCAGCTGGTCTGGGGGCAAGGGCTTCTGTGAGATCAGCTCTGGAGCTTTAATGAGCTCCTCTTTCAATGTCTTGGTGTCTTCAATATAGGGGATGTGAGTCCCCTGCTCCAATGGAGAATTCAGAGGAAACTTTATAAATTTGACAGAAATACTTGTGCCTCTGAGGATCACCTTGTGTACCTTGTGTGCTTCCAACAGCTCCCGTGAGTGCCTCGTCCTGTGAAACACCTCTGTGCTGATGGGGAGCAGAGGGGCACCAACAGTGTTTAAGACCCTAAAATAAACACTCCCCTCAAGCAACCACCATCAGGGTATTTTTTGGGCAGTGCTTGCCCCTTGCCCAGTGCATCCACCCTCCAGACAAATCCCCTGAAGCTGTTTTTCTCTCTCTCTCTCTGTGCAGGGAGCTTGCCACGCTCCGAGGCTGTCCCTGCACATCCCCCGAGGAGCCGGCAGGGCCCAGCCTCTCCTGGGGGAACATGGACTGAAAGAGGAGCTTTGCCAGCCCCCAGCTGCCAGCACCCTTTGCCTGGACCCTGATGGACTCCGAGGCAGGACTGCATTACCATGGTGATGATCTTAACCAAAACTCGGGAAAACAAAGGTGCTGACTCCGTAACATGCAGGACTGAGCTGGTAAGCTTTGTGAAATCTCTGTTCAAAACTGTTTTACTGCCAAGAACTTCGCTGTAGCTTTGTAATAAGGGTTTTCTTTCCTGCAGGGATGGATCTTTAGATGGTTTGTAGCACTGATTTCTACCAAGCTGCATTAATATCCAAGGAGCAGGTGATTTGTAAATGGTTGGAGTGCTGTGGCTTTTGCATATGTGGATTTCAGTAAGCACCCAGTGGGATAAACAGTAGCAAAAAAAATCAAATCAATGCTGTGAATAACACAGGTGAGAAGTTGCTTCACTGGCAGCGAACAGATGCTCATCATTAATAGGAGGATGAGCAAGTGGGAAGCAGGATTAAGTGGGAGATGGTGAAGGGCAGTGCTGTGGTGCTTACACTGGGAGCCTGGAGAAGTGCAAATCCAACCATGCTGAATGAGCAGGCAACAACAAAAAAACAAGTGAGGGGCAGCAAGCAGACTAAAGGATGCCCTGAGGGGCGAGTGTACCTGTGGCAGGGGCAAATAAGGGGCAACATTGTCTGGAGGCAGGGTCAGAGAGAATGAGGAAGAGGTGCAGGGTGATGGAGAGCCATCAGAGCAAGGCTGGCTGTGGACATTGTCCCTCTGTCCTCCTGGAGGGATGGGCATGGTCTGAGAAGAAACTCAGCCAAAAGGCAGGGTGCCCTGAGAGTCTCAGATAAGGGCGTGCAGGAGCACAGCAGGAAGCATCTGGCAGGATGAGCCATAAATGGGCATTCTGAAAGAATCCATATTCATAAAAGAAATATAAATGCCTGAGTTTGCTGAGGATGACAAACTGTCCAGCTGGGCTCCCCAGGCAGAGAGCACAGTGTGCCGGGGGGAAGGCAGGCTGCCCTGGAGGAGAAGGTGAGCAAGCCAGAGGCAGTGGAAAATCCTGCCTTAAAAGGGTGAAATTTGGGAAGGATATTGATGCATCAAAAGAATATCCTTGCTGCAGTGTTAGCTCTTGCTGGGAAGGCAGCATCTCCCGTGGCTGCTGCTTGGGGTAGGAAGGGGGGAGCCTGAACATCTGACACTGGCTGTGCCCTGGGAAGTGTGTGGGGCAGGTGAAGGGGAACTGGCTGCAGAGAGGCAGATGAGAGTAGTTTCTTCTACTCCTGAGAGAAGGGCTGGGTGCTCAGGGTGTCTGATGGCAGGTGGCAGAGATGCAGAGCTGTAACACAAAACTTTGCCCTCACGCGTTTGCCGAGAGCTTCCCACAGCTCTGGGGCTGGGTCAAGAGTGCAGGGATAGTCCTGGGTACACGAAGTGAATTGCTGGGTTGCCTGGACTGTTAAATTGGGGCAGACAATCACAAAAAGGCTGATCCACTAAAGGAAGCAAGAGTTTTTTCTGCTGACTTCATGAGAAAGGCCAGAAAGCAAAACCCAAAGGAAATAAATGCCTGAGCACTGGGGCGGCATCACCTGCCAGCAGCCAATGGGCTCGTTTGGTTCGGCTCCCAGTTTGGTGCAAAGACAAAATTCTTACAAAATGGTAATTATAATCCATATGGGACATGTGTCAGATTCCTCTCCCTCCTGCATTTGCACACAGTGTCTGGTCTCTGGGGCTGGCACACAGATGTGCACTGGCACAGCCCCTGCCTTCTCTGGGCCTTGTCCCACTTCCATCTTTGCCCCACTTTGGCTGCTCCTTGGAGACAGCTGCCTGTCCCCTCTGCCTCCTGATTAATTCTACTGATGCATCATAAGGTGGGGCTTGACAGGTGGAGATACCCTTACTTCACTAGAAAAGTGGCACAGGCTCCAAAGGTGCCTGACCCTTATTTACCTTCTCCACATCTACACCTAGAGTTGTTCTATGCCTCCCTATCCCTTTACATTCAATATTTCCACCATTCTGTGTATGAAATGGGTTCCTTTATTGGATTGCTAGGGAGCCATCATTTGGTACATCATTATTATTATTATTATTATTATTATCATCATCATCCTCATTATGCACTGGTGATGCAGGCACAGAGAAGCTGTGGCTGCCCCATCCCTGGAAGTGCCCAAGGCCAAGTTGGATGGGGCTTGGAACAACCTGGGACAGTGAAAGGTGTCCCTGCCCACGTGCAACTGGATGGCTTTAAGGTCCTTTCCAACCCAAACCAATCTGAGATTCCATAGTTATGTGATCAGGCAACATGTAAAACATGGCTCAGGAGGGAAGGTGTGAGTGCAGTGGCCTAATGCCAGAGAAAACACAATTATGGCAGTGCAGATGAACGTGGAGGCCGTGCTGGTGCTTCCCTCAGATGATGTAAAGCCTCAGTCAGATGGGATGGTGTTGCCAGGATAGACACTTCAGAAGCCAGAATATGGATATTTTTAGGGGTAATAAAGGAACAATTAGTATGAAAGTGTGTTTTTGCAGGCATAGCTGAAATGGTGTGCAGCTGTGGATAACATATTGATTTATTATATGTGAACCCATCCATGCTCATTTTTAGAAGTCTGATGGTGTCTCTTACGCTGTCAAGAGGAAAATTCTTGGGAAAAAAAGAGTGTAAAAAGCAACCAGGATTATTTTGTACCCACAGAGTGGCATTTCCCCCTATTTTTAGTGCAAATCAGCACGATCCGAGTGCAGACTCCCCAGAAGTGCTGAGGTGAGGACGCCTTGCCTTAGATACATATGATATGCTTAAAAAAGCTAAATAGCTGCTTTGTACCTAGATGGGGAGGCCTTAATGGGCTTGGAAGAGGTTCAGGATACCACTTCTGCTGCTTTCTTGCCCAATCCAGGATTACCACTGAATTGCAGCTCCCATTTTAATTTCTCCAGAGTTTTGGGTCCCAGAGGATGGAGACCTCACTGCTTTTCCCTGAGGTAAGGACTGGCTGCAGAACCCACGATCTGCAAGCTCAGGCCTTGACAAGGACTCTGAACAGCATTTAATTAGAGTTGATTTCATGGAGGAAAGGTGACTGGGTGTGTCCCCTGGTCCCTGCTGGAACAGGGCCACAGAAGGCTCTCCGGGGGCAGTGTGGCTTTGCCCAGGCTGGAGGCAGGCAGGGTGGTGTCTGGTGGCCAGGCCGAGTCTGCGAGAAGTGAATAGTTTTTCTGGTTGTTTGCAGCACACTCCAAAGATGAGTCAAGGACCTACCCTCTTCTCTTGTGGCGTGATGGGTGAGTAACAGAAACTTCTCTCCGTGTTTCCTCCACCTCCGCTCCCGCTTCCTCGTGGCGATGGGCGGGAAGATGTCCTGGCTTTTGGATGTCTCCAAAACCACTCCCCTGAAGATTCTGGGGTGGGCCCCAGAGCAGGGATGGAGGGGCACCCACCCCACCATGCCTGTGCCACTCTCCTCCCCAGAGGTGGTTGTTGTGCCCTGTTGCCGTTGCTGAGTGACCTGCTGTTTTCCTTTTCCCTCCCCTTTGATACATCTTCTTATTTTTAGAGTTACTCTTACAGCTGAGATTATAAACATTTGGGGTCTGAGGCTGTGCTTGAGTATCCAGCCCATGACTGCGGTTCTTGACTGTTTGCATGATGCAAGCAATAAATAACAGCATTATCACTGAGATGTTCTACCACCTGGCACTAAGTGGGTGGACAGACCTCAAACAATAAGGAAAACGTCAAATTTTTGCCATTGACGGTAACCATGATATAATGTGTTTGAAATGTTTTATGTCAGAGCTTGCTATCAATTTTTGTGCTGAACAGCCACCAAAATGGATGGAGGATTGGTGCCTTGGCCAATGATCCTGAAAAACCGATAGTGCCAGAGGATGTGCTGTTGTGCTGCGCTCTTTGGCGTTCGTAGCGGGGAGCCGCTCACTGGGCGAGGCCTCAAAACCCAATTAAAATTGTAGGTCAAGTTCGAGCCAAGCTCCTTGCTGTGAAAGCCAATCCCTCACAGACAAAGAGGCTGCCCCTTTTCTTCATGGACACAACTCTCATTAGCGTTAATGAGAGCCGGGCACATGCTCTGACAGGAGATGTCTCCCAAGCTCTCTGATAGCTCCAGTCACTGGGAGTGTGGGGAGATGGAGGGCATTTGTGGGTTTCTTCAGATGAAAATCACAAGCTTCCAAGTCAAGAAGGGATAGAGACAGCCCGTTCCCTCTCTCCTGCCTTTCAAACAGGAGTGAGGAACAAAGAACCTGAATCAGATGGTTTTGTCTTGCACTGTGGCACTGGCAGGCTCTTCAGCAGACACGCAGAGTCTCTGCCTAATTGAGAAGCAGCTTGTCTTCAAGGGCTTTTACAAAGCCTTCTGCGTTTTCATAGCACTGCTGTGCTGGTCTTCATGGCTGCCAAATTATCCTCCTTCTGGGGGAACTGAATGTCACCTCCTTGACCTCAGCTTGCCCTGCGGTGGTCTCTGTCATGCCCAGTCAAGAGGAGCCCATCCTTCCCTCGTGTGGAGGGCATTGCTTGGCTTGAGTTTCATATTAGGCATCTTCCCTGAGTGCTCTTCTTGATGTCCCCAAATGTGGTCCACGATCACAGACTGGTCCAGTATAAAAACTTGCTTGGCTTTTTAAATAAGTTACGATTGAAATAAAAAACTGGGGGAATGTTTCAGGTCAAAGGGCCAAGGCCCTTTCAGTGGAAAGCACTGAGATAAATAAACACAATGAAGTTTGGACTGGTAGCACAGACAATGTGAGGCAAAGACTCACAAGTCCTATGTATGCTGGAGGTTTGGAGGGAAGTTGGCTGATTTTTCTGAGGTTTTAGACAAAAGAGGATCTTAGAAAGGGGTTTTCCTGGTGCCTTTGGGGCGAGGGCAGCTTGGGGCAGGAAGGCAGCCTGTTTCTGGGCCCTGTGGCCATGGGGCAGCAGGGGAGAGGGAAGCCCAGCCTCTGCCAGGGAGAGCATCATCCAAACCCTGGAACTTTCCTCTTAAGGTACTAAACACTGCAAGAATCTGAAAATGGATTATAGATTGTAACCAAACTCAGTATACTGAGTAAACATTATTAAAGACTTGAT